>CM073732.1:97996418-98159854 GCA_037113605.1 Calophaca sinica | reverse complement strand
AATGATACTCATGCGTGACATATTTATTCATTGCATCTTGCATAATCATTAATACTTTTGGGTCCACGAGCCTACTTCAAAATCATTTCTCTAAAAAAATATAATGGCAAAATTCCATTTACGTAAAGTGGCATACCGATTCATTGCATCGCCGCATGATTATCAAAGTTTTTGGGGTCCTTTGACGCCACCCTTTCAAATATCACATCACGGTTGGTACATTTGTTGCTCGGTAAGAACTAATACTCAACCTACCCGATCTATTAGCTTAAGAAGTTAGGAATATGTCCTGCACCTTGTTGGGAATCGACCCACCACCCGCCAGAATCGACCCGAGCCTTTAGTCGGGAACGACCGCGTCTCGGATCTTCCTCAATTATGAAAAATCGATCCACACCTTTTAACTTGAGTTAGGAGTGCGATCTACACCTTGTCGAGAATCGACCCAAATTCGAGTGAATGAAGCTCATCTGGCGGGCGTTCACCTGTAATAGGAAAAGCAGTCACGTGCTTTAGCGAGGAGTTAGATTGACCTACATCTGCCGGAATCTGACCAGACCTATGTTGAGTAACAGAGAAACTCATATCACGGACATTCCTTAAAGTAAGGTAGTCGATCCGTACCTTTCATAGAGTTAAGAACGACTTACCACTTGTTAGGAATCGACCTAAACTTTGTGTCGAGAGTGGCGAAGAAGCTCGCACCTAAACTTTTCCTAAGTAGGAAGTAATCAATACCAAAGATGTGAGGGTTAGAAATCAGACCTATGCCTTCACAGGGAATTCACTAGGAATCGAACCTAGAATCTCTCACCAATTTTGTAAGAGTTAAGGAACCAGCAGACCTAACTGCTAGGAATTCATGGGAATCGAGGCTGGAACCCCAAGCGGAGTCGGGAGCCAATCTTGCATCTTCAAACAATTTAGTTCTAGACAAAATTAGAGTCATTTATCCTTAATTACCCTTTACAGCAGATGCCGAAGACCTTGAGTAAGATGTAATTAAGGAGGGCAATGTACCCTAATTTTGTCAGGCCTTTATTTTATTTTTATTTTATTATTTATTTTAACTTTTTTTAGTGGTAGTGGTAATAATAAATAAAATAATATTTTGGTTTATAATCAAGAATAAAAAGAGATTTAAAAAGGGAAAGGAAAGCGATTTTTGTTTGAGACAGGGTGTGCAAAAGGAAATAGGGCAGTGCAAATAGCAGCAAGTCAGGCTGGTGGCCCAGCCCAATCCATTCACGCTGCAGCCCACCTCCTTTACTCGCACACCCCCTTTTTTATTTTCCAGCCCCTGCGCCTTACTCCTCAGCCCTGCTACGCGCACCCCACCTCTCGTTTATACGCCCCCAGCCTAACACTAAACTCGTTGCAGCCCAACCTCCAGCCCAAACGCATAATCCATTTTTAACCTAATTCACTCGTCTCTCATTCCCATTCTGCACGTTCCCCTTCTCTCTCGAACCTTCTTCTCCGCGGCGCCCATCTCCATTCTCTTCTCTCTCTCAACCTCGTCTCTTTCCCTTCTTCCATAACCCTGATCTCCCACAATCATCTCCACCTTTCTCAGCTTTCCCTTTCCTTCCTCCTCCTCTAACCTAATCTTCTAACCACAACGCTATTTCCTCTCCCCTTGTCCTTTTTCATCCTCCTCACCTAACCTAATCATGTAGCCGCGACCCCCATCCCCACGTCCTATCCTCCATTTCCGCACCCTATCTCCTCATCTTTCTCCCCAATCTCGGCCTCAACCTTTCTTTCCTTCCCTCTTTCTTTCTCTCATCATTCAAACCCTAGTCCGCTCCATTCATCCCTTCCTTCTTCATCCTCTCCTAGACCTAACCCTAGTCCCAACAGCGTTCCCTTTCCTCTCTAAATCCTCTTCTCTTCTCCAACCTAGTCTTCAAACCACAGCCGTAACCTACCCTCCCCACAATCCTTTCTTTCCTTTTTCCTTCTTTTTCATAAACCGAATCAAATCTCTCCTGATTCGGTCCGAATCAAGAAGAAAAGCGTGCGGATCACCACGCGAAACCAGGGAGGATTGCTCTCCATTTTTCCTATCTCGTCTTGTTTCTTTATTTTATTTTTATTTTTACATTGATTTGTTGCTATTTTGGTCGCAGGTTCTACAAGGCTATAAAAGCCTTTCAAGACCACGCAGAAGGAAAAAAAACCGAGGAAGAAACCGAGAGAGTGAACCGGGTCCAGAAACAGCACAAGGAGCACGAGAAGCAGAGTCAAGAAGAAGGAGAAAAGACCCGTGAGGCCACCCAAACCAAAATTCAAACACTTCGTAGTTCTAAGTTTTTTTTTCCTTCCATCCCTGTTTGTAAACTTTCTGGAAAAGGGCTAAATACCCAGGTTTCATCTTCTTCCCTTTTGTTTCTCTTCTGAATATGTCTCTGTAAACATAAACTTAAATAAAAAATTCTCGTTGCATGTTTCCTTATTTCTGTTTTATTATTATTTGTGATTGTTTGGTTTGTTACTGCTGTTGCCGTTATTACTGATGTTGTTATTGTCCTCGTTGTGTTGCTGGTAGATTAAGGCCCGTATTTACAGTTCTGAATTGGAGTTAGGTTTAAGGTTTGATCTTCCAATGGGGCTAAATCCTAAATAGGGATCAATTTGCAAATATATAGTTAAGAGAGGCAAAAAGGTCTTTTTCTTCAAAATTTTGTTCTATATGTACACGTTTTAGGGTTTGGTCTTCCAACGGGGCCAAATCCTAAATAGGGACCAATTTGCAATTATCATATTAAAGTAGGACTTGAAAGCAAAATTGAAATTTCTGGATTTGGTTTGGTCTTCCAATGGGGCCAAACCCAAGCCAGGGACTTATTTGCAAATTACCTCTTTTTTATTTCATAAATCATCAGAAGTGAATAAAGGATTGATGAAGGGCATAAAAGCAAAAAACGAGAAGTTTCCATTCTTATCTATATGTTTTTTTTCTATATAATTAGTTTATACTTTTTAGGTTTTTTTTCTTATATTTATTATTTCTGTTATATTAAAAAAGAATAAATAATAATTTGTATATAATAGTTGAGTTTTCATTTCACTAACTTTCCTTTTATAACCTTTATAATATGGTGATTAATAAACTCGTATTTTTTTTAGGAAATTCATTTGGGAATAATTCATTTAATGATAAGCAAGTATTTTTAAACAATTAAAAGGGTGTCATTTTTATGGGCGTCTTAGGGATCTTACTTAGCAGCTTAACTTTAAGCGTAAATAACTCTCGTTTCAAAAATCAGTTCAAAGACTATTTTTTCTTCAAATTTTTCTCACAAAAAGGTTTTTCCTATTGTTTTCCTTAATAAACATTATGTGGCGGCTCCGTTTAATTTTTAGGGTGGTTATCATGATAATTTGCCATTTATCAAAGCAGTTTTATCAGTTATGTGAGAAGATCAGCACCAACAAGACCTAGGAAATTTTATCTAAGTTTTATCGTTTTCTTAATTTGTGTGAATTGTTCAAAAGTGGGTTATATATAGTACGGCAAAAAGGGATTTCATAAGCGCTTAAATTAACATATAATAGCAACTTCTAAGCGCTATAAAGCGATCTTATTATAAACATGAAAGCCCTCGATAGTGCTTAGAAAGCGCTATTATACTTGATCGAGCGCTATCGTAAGTGATTTTTGCGTGTTCATGGGTAGAGATTATCATAAGCGCTTGCTTAAGAAACACTATTATAGATACACATTTAATAAGCGCTTACTTGAGGAAGTGCTATTATAGATCGACTATAATCGCTCGTATTACGGTAGCTTGCGAAGCGCTATAATAGAACAACGTTTAATAACACTTCCTCTAAGCGCCGTCAAAAGTTTTGTTTTTTTTAAGCTTTGGGGTTTTTTCCACATATCTCTCCTATTAATTCACCTCAAGTTATCTCCCCTATCAATTCAACTAAAGTTAGTGTCCATTCAAACTATTTTGGACATTCTCATCCATAAAACATTTAATCAATCAAAAAGACATAAATACTCGAATATATAGAACTACATCAAATCTAAAGTGTAAAATTTGTTATAAATTCAATCATAAGGTAGTTTCTATCTACTTTGTAAAAATACTCCTATTTCTATCTACTTTGAAATAGGCAAAGCTTTCAATTGCTTCTTAATCCATTCTTTTTCGACTTTCAAGCTTCTCTTTACATAGTCTGTTTCTCTTTATACGCATCATAGGAGAAAAAATAATTATATGTCATAAAACTAGATAAATTGTGAATTTAGATAACACCAATCAAAGTACACAAATTACTGAAATTACAATGTGAAACTTACCAATAATATTTTTGATCATATAAGCGGGACCATTTCCTCCTTGATCTCAATTAACTTAGAGAGTAATTGATACACTTGTATTCAAGAAATCTTGCCAAAATATAAAAATAACATAAAACCAAGTTAGAAACAAATTATATGAAATTACTAAATTTACAAATAAAAATTAAAAGCGAAATAACAAATAGTTCTTGGGATCCTAATTTGATTTAATGTGATAATCTTCTCCATGAATCTCATGACATAATATCAGTAATCTATATTGATGCATAGCTTAGCCTCACATTGCTCCTCAAATAAGTTAACTTGGTTCTTGTCTCTCCATGTCTTATCCAACATGTATAACTTTGATCAGTCTGAAGGAATTTGTTCTCCTAATGTATTCCATTCAAGCAGAGAATAATATACAAAGAGTATCGATTACAATTCAAGGCTACAAATTAGGCAATTATCTAATATAAAAGATATACACAGGATATAGAAAATATTTACAAGAATATTTACATATTCTATCACACCCCATGATCAGGCGGGGAGGTTCTCGTATCTTTGAGGCCTGGCTCGAAAATCATCAAAGAGTATCTTGCGCGGAAGCCACTTTAGTGAAAATGTCGGCAATTTGATAGCGAGAGGAACATGTAGAACACGAACATGTCCACGAGCAACTTTCTCACGTACAAAATGTATATCCATTTCAATACATTTAGTGCGTTGATGTTGAGCAGGGTTCTGGGAGAGATATATCGCACTCACATTGTCCGCAGTATACCAATGTAGCCTTGTGGATCGGACAATGAAGTTCGAGAAGCGGTCTGAATCCAACAAGACTTAGAAGCGACATTTGCTACCCCTACATACTCGGCCGGCACTTGGCCAGTAGAGCAAAGTGGGTTGTCGTTTAGAGGACCGAGGAGATCAAATTATCTCTCAGAAGCGATAACAGTGGGCCAAATGCGGTGTCGGGACATCCACCCGATCGGCATCGATGTATGAAATGAAACGAAATTGGTGATTTGTACAAATGTAAGCCAAAGTCTAGGGTGCCTTGTACATCTGCATAACTTCGTTTAAGAGCATTCATATGTTGATCTTTGGATCATGCATGTGTAAACATACGGTATGCGTCATATGATATATCGGGTCTCGTAAAGTAAAGATCTTGCAATGCTCTGTTAAAGCTGCGATAATGAGTTGGATCCTCGTATGGAGAACGAGGAGACACTAAGCTTGGCTTTAGTGTCCCACGGGTGTTGTATCAGGTTTACAAGAGGTCATTAGGCTATCTATGATCTCCTCGGCATATTTTTAGTTGGCAAAGAAATAAACCACTGCGTATGCAGTTCTTTGCAATGCCCAAAAATAGGTGAGAGGGCCGAATCTTTCATAGCAAATTACGAAGCAGGAGTAACATAATAGACTTACGAAGATCATCGGAAGAAAGCGATGGGATGATATCATCAACATATAATAGAATGTATGCCATGTCGGTACCACATGCGATAGATAAATAATGAATGATCGGATTTGCTATGGTAGAAACCATTGGTGGATACATAATCGATAAGCCAGATTGATACGAACACGAGGGGTTTGTTTTGGACCATAAAGAGATTCTTTTTAAGAGACATACATAATCTGGATGAAGGCAGGATCCACTGAATCCCAGTAGGCTAATGCATATAAATGAGTAGTCTCACGTGTGGCGATGCGAAATGTATTTTGGACATCAAGCGATGAATGGGCCATGATTTTGATAAAGCAATGCTAAGAAACGGACCAGAATTGTTCTTTGGTTTCACCACGCAGGTGAAAGTTTCATCACAATCTAATCCGACCTTACGAGGACACACGCCATCACCAACAAGATGGAGTCTTATGCCGCTCAAAAGAACCATCAGTTTCTTTTTATCTTGAAAAATCCACATAGAGCGAATAATATTAACATCAGAAGGTCGTGGTACTAAATCCCACGTCCTATTTTTAATAAGAGCATCGTATTCATCTTGCATAGCGGATTTCCAATTCGAGTCGGACAAAGCCAATTTTGGGCTTTTAGGAAGAGGAGATGGGGTAAGGCGAATGGCGAAGCGCGGTCAGATTTAATGGGCGTTTTGGTTTAAAAATGCCATGCATGCTTCTAGTGGTTATGGTCATATGAGTTGGGTGTGGTTTCTAGTGTGGTCTTTGGTAGTTGGGCCATTGTTTGGGGTTGTAGCTTGGATAGTAGCTCACGGGAATTGGGTTGGGCCTTGGAAGGGTTGTGTGTGCGAGTTGGGTTGCTTGGGAATGACTGCATTAAGCGAGATTGGTTGTGGTGGGTGCATGATTGGATTTTGCCATTGATTTATTAAAAATGGATTTAATTCATCATTCAAAAAATCATATCACGATGGGAGGCGGTGTATGCGACTTAGCAAATGGAAGTGGGGTGATAAAAAATGACATGCCTCAAAATGATTATTTTTCGACAAATCATAACATTTATATCCTCTATGATTAGATGGGTATCCCAAAAACACGCCTTACGAGGGTAGAAACGAGGTTGTAGTTTATTTATGATAGTGGAAGGGAAGAGAGGGTAGCACTGGCTTGACCAAAAACCCGTAAATGTGTATAAGTAGGATCCAGATGATATAGAATTTGAGTTGAGGATTTGTGTTTAAGAGATTTGTTTGGGAGAATGTTAAAAAGATATGTTGCCATTTCAAGTGCATGATGCCAAAATGATGGGGGCATGGAAGCATGAGCAATGAGGGTGCAAATATGTTGTTGTTTATGGTTCGTATTTTTAGATTCAGCTTTTCCATTTTGTGGAAAAGTGTGAAACACAAAAATCGAAAAATAAGACCATTTTTGTCTTAAAAAATTTTGAAAGACTCATTGTCGAACTCTCTCCCATTGTCACATTGAAAGCACTTAATATTCTTTTCAAATTGTGTCTTAATAAAGCACTAAGGGATGAAAAATTTGAGTATCGTGGGATTTTTGCTAATGGGAAAAGTCCACAAGAAATTTGAATAGTCATCCAAAAAAGGATATAATATTTATGCCTGCGGTGCTTAAAATAGGAGAGGTCCATAAGTCACTATGCATAATTTCAAATGGCATCAAAGTATTAGAAGATGAAGCATAAAATGGCAATTTGACATGTTTCCCAAAAACACAAGACTCCTGGCTTGAAGAGGATGATAAATGTTCTGACAAATAAATTTATTCTTGCTTGCTAAGGGAGCGCCAAAGCAGATGGTCCCAGTGTCCCGATCTATTGTGCCATAAAATGGGAGTAATAGCTGCAAAATTGGATGGGCGGTGGCTTGATAGCTGTTGGTGGATGTGATAGGATATAGATCCCAGGTGCTATCACATCTCATTATTGGCATCCCGTCTGAAGGTCCTTCACGAGAGAACCCAAAGGATTAAATTCAATGGAAACATTATTGTCGGTTGTGAGGCAGCCGCAATCAAATTTTTGATAAGTTTCGAGGGCATGTAGGACATTTTCAAATTTAATGGTGGATGTGGTAGGGAAAGGATGATTGTCCATAACCTCGGGTGGAATTCCTTGTCCCACTACCAGCAATAATATTCACGATTTAAATTGCTCATATTAAAATAAGGCGAGAGAGTACCTTGAGATCTTGTCATATGAGATGTTGCTCAGTGTCCATATACCAATTTCCATCGGGGATGTTGGCGACATTGTATGCATAAGCGCCTCAATATCAGTAGGTGCATAAGAAGAAAGTCTTTGGCGGCATAAGAAGAAGTCTTGTGACATAGGCTTGTGGGCGTTGGCCCAAAATTCCCTTCTTTGTCTTCTTTGGGCCATTTGGGCCGAGCCCATTGGGAAGATAGATATGGACATGGAGGAGGGACAGGTAAGGTGTGGCATCCACCCGACCAAGAGGCGGACCGCGCTCACTGGCTGCTGCTGCGCTGAGGGTAGTGAATTGATGTTCTTTGTTGTTGATGGTCGTAGCCGCGACCACCACCGCGATCGCCTTTCATTGCCACGGCCGCGCGCCACCATTATTGCGGTTTTGTTGTTGTTCCGATTTCCACCCTTTTTCCCACCTCGATTGTGTGAGGAATTTTCAGAAAACGAGGAGGTCTCATCAAAATCCTTAGATGCTGCCGCCACCATGGCTGTATTCAATCCCATGGCTGCCATCTTAATCAAACCTGCCTCTTCTAGTGTAAGCATGGAACGAGCTTGATAGAAAAGAGGAAGAGGATTGCTCTGTCGGATTAACGTATCTACCCCTTTGTATGCATCGGTGGTCAGGACACCATTTGAAGAATGGTAGTTGATTTGAAATAAAGCGCCTACATTTTCAATTGATCTGAAAGCAACTTGAGTCGTTGACAATATGTCGATGCATTTGGAAAATTTTCCATTCGGTGGTGGAGAATTCTTACTCGGCGTGAGCACATGAGTTTTGGTTATCTTGAAAAATGTCTAAATAGCAGATCCTCGCCTCCATTGCAGTGGAGTTAGGATCAAGGATGGTGGTCAAAAGATCATTCGAAATAGTGGAATAAATCCACTGGAGAACCGGGGCATCAAGAGTCGACCATAATTCTTTTTCCTCATCGGTTTCAGGCGCGTTCTTTTCCTTGCCTTTTTCAGGTGGAATGATATGATGAATGACCTTGTGAGATCGGGCGTGAATTTTGAAAAGTTCATTACGTTCCATATTGAACGTTTTCCATTTCAAGAACGATGGGGATATGGTTCTTGATATTGGATACGGCGAGAGCCAGATGGAAGGAGTTCTTTGAGTCAGGCATGGCTGACGAAAAGCAAAGAGAAGATGGAGAAGGAAGGAGAAGGTTGACGGCGAGGGTTAGAAGACAGGAAAGTTTCCTTGGTCTCGTGATACCATGAAGGAATTTGTTCCCCTGATGTATACCATGAAGGAATACATCAGGGGAACAAATTCCTTCATGGTATTAGAGAATAATATACAAAATATCGGCCTGATTCAAGGCTACAAATTAGGCAACTATCCTAATATAAAAGATATACACAGATATAGAAAATATTTACAAGAATATTTACATATTCTATCAAATTCCATTACACACTAAATGATCTTCCAACTCATCTCCACTAATTTTTACCATAACAATATTGTAAGCAAGGCGAGATGATCATATTACGGTTTGTCGTATTCTTCAAACGATACACTAACTCATGGAGCATCTGCAATTATGCATCAAATGTAAATTACGGTGAAATGTAAGAAGTTCAACTTGTTAGTTTGAATCATTTTCAAATTCATATCAACTATTGCAAATTAGTTTTAAGTTCCATCATCTTTTGAAAAAATTAAAAATAAAGAAAGAAAATGTAAAACAGGCAACAAAACTTAGGAAATGATGAAAATCACAAAAAATAAAAAATAAAAAAATTACGTGATCAAATTCTACCAAAAATTATAATTCTATTTCAAAGGCCAATATTACCATCAAAACTTATTAAACAAAGATATAAAAGAACTTACCACTCCAGTAGAAGTGCGAGTGGTGATGGTGAACTTGCGGTCATTTTGATAATCTTTGAACAGAAGATCTGAATTGCGATCTTCAGTGTGGATTAGATATTAATGGAGACTAATGCCTAAAAAATAATAAAATTAGAAAAAGTAGAATGAGCTAAATGATTAAAAAGAATAAATCGGTGACCTCGAGCTTTTTGCCAATATAGGAGTAGAGACTGGACCACTTCACCATGATTTTCCCGAGCGAAGCGAAAATGCGAGAAAGAATGAGGAAAGAGGAGAAGGGAAAATTTTGTGTAAGCGGTGTGAGGTGAGGAAAAAATGAACCCTAATCTTGGCGAGGAGAGGATGAGCTGTATCACGTTAGATGGGAAAGATTGAATCTGGCCGTTGATTCACAAGATGAGCTAGTGAAGCGGGCCAGAAAGCGTCCGAGCGTAGTGGAATTTGAGGCCACAAAAGCGGATGCTCCCAAAGTCGCGTTCAAGATCGGCCAGAGCTTGAGAAACAACAATGCGAACAACAACAACACCACCAGCGGTAGGGAATCGCGAAGCGATTAACACAACGGTGAAATCTGGTGCCAAAATTGCTTCGGATGAGGGGTTTTGACGTCTGGCGGTGTCGCGGAGAAGAAGGGAAGAGGAAATTCTGGATCGCTCTGTCGAGGAAGTGATCGAAGAGGGATATCTTCATTATGGCCAGGGTCCAGGCCGCTCGTAGGCCAAGGAAGAGGCCCAGAGCGTTGAGTAAATGGATGTATGATTCTTCTCCTTCTAGTTCTCGGCTTCTTCCTCGACCTCTATTTCTATTTTACTCTTTACGATTTTGAAAACTCTTTGTTTGTTCTATTTTCAAAGCATTTTCTTGGCTTGTGGTTAGTGGGGATCATGGCGTATCCTTATAGGGTAGCAGATGTACTGAAGCGTTTTGGCGTTTTGTCTTTGAACATGTTTTGTGAGGCGATTCTCTGCGATTGAGGCAAGCGCACCTGCCTTTCTCTCGCATCTAACATCCTCTCTCTAATCACGTTTCCCTCTCTTTCTCATTTTCTTTCTCATCAAAAAGCCTAAAGTTACCAAAAAGTTATAGAAGGCAAAGTCAGAGAATCCAAATCCTTGTTTTGTGGTGGTTAGGGACAGGGAGGAATTCACGCGTTGAAGGGTTTTAGGTTTATTTGTATTTAATCTTTTAATAGCGCTTTCGCGTATTTTAATAGCGCTTCAGCGCTTCATGAAGTAAGCGCTATTAAAGGTTTTAGTTTTAATAGCACTTCGTGAAGAAAGAGCTTTTAAAGATATCGAAGAAAAACCACAACCCTTTTCATAACGCGCCTTCCCAGATGCACTGTAAAAAAACACATTTTTAATAGCACTTATTTGAAAAAGCGCTATTAAAGACCTCCGTGTAATATTTAATAGCGCTTCTTGTTACAAACGCTATTAAAACGCCGCTAGCTTTGATTTCTATAAAAAGTAGTATATTTTAAAGAATCTTGATTATCAACAAACTATTAACAAAAAAGAAAAAATAATAATATTCAAATAATTATTAAGACATTATTTTCTCGATTTGCAAGTAGTACACAAAATCATGGCTGTCCCAAGTAGCACACTAATACTGCTTTGGCTAAATTACAAAATTAGTCCTCTAAGTTTATTTTAGGTTTCAATTTTGTCCTTTACGTTTTATTTGTTTCGTTTTGGTCCTCTATGTTTTATTTTAGTTTTCAATTTGGTCCTTTCCGTCACTAAAAGTCAATTGTCCGTAGCTAGAATTTTGCTTTTAGCTACGGACAATTGGCTTTTAGTGACGGAAAGGACCAACATGTTGTAACTTTTAAAACGTAAGGGACCAAAGCAAGCAAATAAAGCATCAGAACAAATTGAAGCACCAAAATAAGCGTGAAGAACAATTTTATAATTTAGCGTATTGCTTTGACTCGGACCTGACGGTGGGACTGTGCCTTTGGAAACAAGAAGTGCACGACGAGGATGATGATGCAGTACCCTCCTAACCTTACCATTTTGCCAACGGCTCCAACCCAGAAGATGGGGATCTGCTCTCTGAGACAAATCCAGTTACTTCAATTTTAGTTGCTCCTAATAACAAAACTAAATGAGGAACCATCATATTAACAAAACTACTACAAAGCAACAACAAGAATAAGTGGCCATTAATATGATCTTTCTTAATTTATTTTGCTACTTGCAAGGTAGAGAACAAAGACTTTTTATTTATAAAGCGGTTTAGTCTTCACAAATAAAGGGCGCATGCTTCGTTCGCGATACTCGAGTATTCCACCGGCGCCAAAAAGACCCTCTCATTGGATACATCTTTCGTATCCGAGGAGATATCAACTTATACTAATGTAAGACTTTGACACTCTTAATTACATCGCTAATTAGTTTACATAAAATGTAGTCTATATTTCAAACTATTGAATTATAATAATTTATTACTTTGATTACTTGTGTCAAATTTTGTAAAAACTGAATAACAATAAGAATATAATAAAACAGCTCTTATTTCTATATAATTCGAAAATACATGTGACATTTTTTTCCTAAGAGAAAATACAAATGACATTAAACTTAATGTACATTATATATATAAATACACACGCACTCACATGAAGAGGATCTCTTTACTAGGGATTTAAATAGTACTATCACTGTGAAGCAGCCGTGACCACGGCCTCTTCCTTGGTTGTGGCGGCCTCTGCCTCGAAATGAATTATTTCAGGCCTTGTATTTGCTTGGCCTTGACTTTGAGTGTGCTACATTTGCGATTCTGAAGGAAGGCTGCAAGTTCTTGCCGATACTTGTCAGGCGTGCTTCTTGCACATAGAAGAACTTCAACATCACATAGAGGCGAGTGTCTGGCGTAGTAAATCATCATGTGAAATGGTTATATTCCTCCCGGTGAGCCAGTCGAAGCAGTCTACTTGATCTGCTCGATGGCTGGATCACCAGATGGCGAGTAATGAGTCGACTAGGGTTTTGATGCGCAACACATACTTTCGAAATAAGCGATTTCCCTTCTTCGTGCGACTTGACTCGGATCGCCCATGGCGTGTTACCACGAGCCACGGGATGCGCATAAAGTGTTTATGAATTTTATCCCCGAATCTCGAGCGAGTGCTTACGAGGACAAAACCACTAAGCGGCAGCTTGGATAATGTGGACAAAAGCCAGGTGAATAGCGCTTGATCTTGCCTGAAGCCAAGTCTCGTACTCTTAGGAGAAAACTCAGACAATCGATCCTCTTAGATTTATACTTCACCGGAATTAGAGGATTTCTGACAAGCCGATGCATCTTGTGCGAGGTTATTACACCTGGACTTCTTGATTCCACGGTAGGAAGTTGTTATCTTGTAACTTGATTGAAAGCTTTGGACAGAGCGGTATTCAGTGATTGTTGTTACGCTCAGAGAGATCGCGATGCGATTGAAGATTGCGATTGAAGATTCTGCGATTGAAGATTACTGCGATTGATTGTGCGTCACGGAAGAAGCATTAGGCGCCATGGGCGATGAAGTTGAAGGCGGAACCCGAGGAGAGAAGAATCGAGCATACGGCGGTCGAGCATACGCCGAGCGTGAAGAAAAAGCGATCGGGGCGAAAATGGCTTTGATACCGTGCTAAAGAAGATGAAGAGGAAACTCTGTTTTCCATTTATCGATCTTATTCTGATATGAATGCTTGAGCCTTAATCTATGACCTTGAGCTTTTATACAATGATTAGGCTAGTAACTAACTATGCCAGGTTAGCCTGTTGCATAACCACCACGGCCAGGTGGCACGGTTCTAAGCTGAATCTGCTTGGCCAGTCCGGTGGCATTCCGGTAATTTGGTCAAAGGTCAAAGTTAGACTTAACAATTACAATGTATGCTAATCTTAATTAATAACAACGATAAATACACTCTTTAATACTCTTTTCACACTTTCACTCTCTTATTGGTAAATTGAAATTCAAATGAGTCTCACTAAATTATATCAGTCCCACATAAATTTGGTGGGACCCATATAATTTCAACCAATAAGAAAGTATGTTGAAATAAAGTAATATTAAAGAGTGTTGTTGGAATTTTATATTCCAATAATTAATGTGAGTTGATATCATTAATAATTATATTAACTATTTATCATAAAGGAGCTATATTTTATGTGATTATATAAAGTTAAAATAAGGTAAGCTCATTAGACTCCTAATTTAATTGATATGGGTCTTATATGAGTAGATGTTAGTGTGGCAGATAAGGGGATAATGGAAACCTGTTAGGTTTAACACACTATAAAGAAGGCTATGGTCCCCAATACAGAATCGTAGTCATCCATTCTCTTCTCTCATCTAAAAAGAACCTAAAGATTCGGTTGAGGAAGAACCATAAAGTCACCAGCTAATGTGCTCGATGTTTCTTTGCTATAGATCCAAATGCTCGTTGGTTGTTACTGTCATAAATATTAGGCGCATATTGGTCACGCTTGATTCGGCCCAATCTTTGCCCTACGTCTGCGACTTCTGAGCATTTGTAGTTCAGTTTTATTGATTGTCTATTCTTCCTTGAGTACAAACACTAATGAGTTTAAATAGGCTATTCTGTCGTAAACTAGCAGGAATTGGGTAGAATACATATATAAATAAATCTACTATTTACAAACTTCCCGATCCCTTATTCACATCCCCTCAAATTGATGCGGGTCATCGAGGAGCATCGATTTGCCAACAAGAAAGCCCGATGGCGTGGGCGAGGAACACTTTTGGTCAAAATATACGCAACTTGAAATTGAGTATTGATATGAGGGATGGATATAACATGATTATCATAGGCTTCACGAATAGCATGACAATCAACTTCAATATCCTTAATGCGCTCATGAAAAACCGGTTTTGCAACAATCTGAATAGCACTTGTATTGTCGGCATAGAGATGTCGGTTCGGTTTGAGGAAATCAAGTTCACCCAAAGACCACGAAGCCAAAGTATTTTGAACATCACGTAGACATAGCACGATACTCAGATTGATTGAGGACTTAGAGACTCTTGCTTCTTCTTACTTTTCCATGAGATCAGCGAAGAACCAAGAAACATGCACCAACCAGAGGCGAGCGGTGTCGGGACACCCGGCCAATCGGCATCATTGTAGGCAATCAACTTAAGAGGGTCCCACGAGGAAAGAATAAGCCGGTTGAGAGGTACCTTTCAAGTAGCGAATTATCTGACGACATTGCCAAGTGTAGATGGCGAGGAGAATGCATGCCCGACTTACTTCTTTGAGCAATGACAAGCGAAATGTCGAGGTCGAGTAATGGTCAAGTAGTTAAGACTACCCGCAAATTTGTCGATACAATAAAGGATCGGTCAAAAGTTCACCTCGTCACGGTGGTATTTAACATTAACTTCAAGAGGAGTATCCACGGGATTAGCGGATTGGAGGCCGGCCATAGCAATAAGATGCATGGCATACTTATCTTTGATGAAGAAATATACCCTTAGAAGTAGAATGAACCTCGAGTCCCGAAAATAATGTAAAAAGACCAAGGTCTTTCATTTGAAATGAGGCTTGAAGCTTTTGTTTAACTTCTGTATAGATCTTTGCATCAGGAACGATGTGTCATATCATCAACATAAAGAAGGAAGCGAGAACAATGCATGTAGGTGTGCGGTGAATGAACAAAGGCGAATCATCTTGACTTTGAGTAAAGAGAACCCAGTAGAGTGGAGCGAATTTCTCATACCATGCTCTGGCGCTTTGTTTCAAACCATATAGAGGCGTTTGAGCTTGTACACCCCATAGATGAAGAGAATAGGCCCTGAGAAGTCATAAAAATATCTTGATCAGTCACCATGAAGAAATGCATTTTTCACGTCCATTTGGTGGAGAGACCACCCATGAGAAGCGACTATAAAGCACCATTCTAACGGTAGTCATTTTAGCAAGCCCGGTGCAAATGTCTCATCATAATCAATCTCGTATTCTCGCTTGTTGCCTAAAGCAACCAATCGAACCTTATGCAGATTGAGAGATCCATCAATTTAGTTTGAGAGAATACACCCATTTACGACCTATGGGTTTGATATTAGGAGGGCAAGTAACAATATCCCAAGTAAAATTGTCCTGAAGGGCACAGGAGTTCCTCGTTCATAGCATTTACCCAACACACATCTTTAACGACTGCGAGTAACAAGTAGGAATAGATATGCGGATAAACGATTAAGCGGTATGTGAGGAATCAAACACATGCGGTGAATATCTATCGGTGCTCGAGACATTCTACTAGAGCGTCGTAGTGCAAGCCGTCTGAGATCGAGATCGGTGGCGGTCGACATCGGAAGGGCAAGTGGGAACACAATACATCGCGTTGTCCGGGCATATACAAGACCTGGTTTGAAGCGTTCTATAGATGGAGACAAAGTAGAAAAATGAGGAAGTATAGCAATATCGGTCAGGACCAGGAGTAGGGCAAGGAAACATAAAGCTGATGATCAAAAATGTCACATTCCTAGAAATGCAGCGATGGTTAGAGACATCATAACACACAAAACCCTTATGAGAATGACTATACCCCATAAATGCACATTGAATGATTGTGCCCCAAGCTTATGTCTTTCGGTGGATGGTAGGTGAACAAAACAAACACACCCAAAAGTATGTAAACTACTATAATCAGGTGAGTTTTAAAAAGGCGAAAATAAGGAGAATCAAACTCAATCAAGTGGAAGGAAGGCGGTTGATCAAAAAAGCAGTGTGGAAAGAGCCTCTGCCCAAAATCTGGATGGAGCAGGCCTGGAGAAGTAAGGTGCGTGTCACATCCAGCAAGTGGCGATTCTTACGTTACGCAACACCATTTCTTTGAGGGTATTGGGACAAGATCGTTGAGACAATACACCTTTTTCTTTGTAAGAACTCACGAAACTCATGAGACATATATTCACCACCGTAATCAGGCCAGAAGAATTTTATCTTTGGTTTGAAATTGATTTTCAACATACATCGAAATTTCTTAAACATAGAAAACACTTGATTTAGATTTAAGAAAATAAATCCAAGTAAAACGACTATAATCATCGATAAAAGTGACAAAATATTTATAGTGAGCATGAGAAGCTACATGTGAGATTCCCCAAACATCACTATGAATTATCTCAAAACAAGTAGAAGCACGATGAGCACCCGACGGAAAAGGAAGTGTTTTGCTTTTAGCTAATTTGCAAGCGAACATGAAATCTGAGCACTAGAATCCATAGGTTTAGTACCTAACAAACCGATCTTAAATAAGTGAGACAAAACAACGAGTTTGGATGGCCCAATTTCTATGCCAATCCTCACATGAATTCAAAGCAGTATTACACGCAAGAGATAAATGACTAGAAATAGTGGAGCGAAACAATCTTCCCACTTTAGGCCCTTCGCGATCACCTTCCCGACACACTGTTCCTCTGCACAAAACAACCAAAGACGAGAAAGATTAACCTCACAATAGTCATCCACTAATTGTCGTGGACAATAAATTGGAAGCAAGTCCAGGTGCTCTGAAGCACATTTCGAAACTTAGAGTTGATGTCACCAACATGAGTTATAGGAATGGTACACCGTCAGCAATTTGAATTTTATGATTGCCATTATAAGGATTTAAATTGTGCAAGTGTTCAGGAGAACCTGTCATGTGATTCGATGCACCAGAGTCAAGTAACCATGGGCGAGAAATGAAAGAGGACTTACCAGTAATGCCCAAGGCTGAAAGAGCAGAAAGTACCATTTGTTGAATCAATTCAGACTGAAGAGCACCACCATGAGATGCACCACTGGTGGAAGGACCAGCTGCAGAGCTAGTAGTGGCATGGAATGCACCGCCAGGCAACAGTCGGTCGTGGAGGACGCGTGGGACGGCCAGAGATGATATGACCTGCTGCTGCGATAATTGCAAAATTTCTTGGGACAACTACGAGCAACATGTCCAAATTGTTTGCAAGAGAAGCATTGAGTGCATCGCGTATCACGGCCTTGGCCTCTATTTTCTTGCGGCATATGCAACCGTCACGCAGATTCGAAAGGGCGGGATCATGAGACATGGTTCCTTGAGTATGGAGACGTTGTTCTTCCCTGGCGATTCACCAACCACGGATATCCAAGGAAGGCCAGGTTCCTATTCAGCAGAGCACCATGAACAGCCTCAAACTCCGGGCGAAGTTTCATGAGAAATTGATCTCGTTTACTAGTATCATAAACATCTTTGACAGCCGAAAGTGACGGCTTGGGAACAGCAGCATATATAATACCAGAGTGTTCTGTCCACAAATTCAGAAAACCAGAATAATATTCTTGAATTGACAAATTACCTTGTTTGTAATTAGCAATTTCTAGTTCCAATTGGAAACGCTTGGCCGTATTGTCCTGGTTGTAAATACGCTGCAAGTAATTCCACATTTCTTGAGCAGTTGAAAAAGATCGCAAATTGTTGATCATCTGAGGATCAATAGTACTAAGGATCCAAGAAATAATTTGAGCATCTTTCACTTCCCATGCATCTAAGGCAGTTTTGTCTTCCGGTGCCTTAGAAACCCCATCAAGGTGACTCCATAATCCTTTCCCTTTGACATACATCTTGAATTGAAATTCCCAAGCAGCATAATTCTTACCAGTAAAACGAACACAAAAAATATCCCTTTCTTTCTCTGAAGCCATTTAAAAAATTATTAAAAGTGTCAATGGTACCAACAGCGACAAAATCACGTAGCCAAACAAATGACAAGCCACGATCAGGACCAACAAAACGCTAAAAATCAATGAGACGTAACGCAAGGTACGAAAGAACCAGGAACGAAAGGTACGAAACCCAGAGAAGAAGCCGACGCAAGGAACCAGGGAAAGACAACGCACCAACGAGGAGTAGGAAACCCAGAGAAGAAGCCGAGAACCAGAGACGATGAGCCAGGAAATCTCAACCGAACCAACAACCACGAATCCCAGAGGAGAAGCCGAGAACCAGAGGAAACCGAGAACCGTGAGAAACAGACGTAAATCACGCCTCAAGGGGTAGATCGAACAGATCGAGAAGCGGAGGTCGAGAACGAAGGGAAACCGAGAATCACGTCGCAAGGAGAGAACAGAGAGCAAAGCAACGAACCAGGAACGCGTCGTTGGCCGAGGGCAACAAACCAGGAACCAGTGCCGTCGTTGTCGCTGAGGAAATCACAGGTAAGTGGATCGAACCCCTACTGATACCATGTCATAAATATTAGACGCAATATTGGTCACGTAGTTCGGCCAATCTTTGCCTACGTCTGCGACTACAGAGCAGCTGTAGTTCCGTTTTATTGATTGTCTATTCTTCCTTGAGTACAAACACTAATGAGTTTAAATAGGCTATTCTATGCGTAAACCTAACGGGCCTGGGCCGAATACATATATAAATAAATCTACTATTTACAAACTTCCCAATCCACTTATTCACATGTTCGTGATCATTCCTTTGGTATTCCGCTCAGGTGATTGATTGCTATGGATCCGTATTCTTCTAATCCTTGATAATCCAACATATCATAGATCCTAAGGATAGAAAACTTGTTGTTCTTGTTGAGCATGCTTATATATCTTGATAGCTTCCGTCTAAGGTATTTCTTCTATGAAATTTGAGCATGTTTATTCTTTTTATTGTTATTAATAAGGAATTAATTCCAACAAATATCTCTCTAGCATTTCTCTTTGTATTTTTTTTTTTTTTTTGGTCGGAAAAAGAAAGAGCAGTAATCCCAATTTAATGTCCTAACTATTAAGAGCAGTGGACCATACCATGTAATCCCCGTTTTTGGTGAAGAACAAGATGAAACAAAGCAACAAACAACAAAGAAAGCTAGTAACCTAGAGCATCGCTCAGAAGCAAGGAACCCAATCCCAGTTTAATATGGCTAAACATTTAAAATGTGACCAAAATCTATAAATTTTGTAACTGATTGTAACTTTACACGGCCAAAACCATTCCTCAAATGCATGTGAGATATTTTCTCTTAGGCATCAAATGATCAAGATCAGGCATCCATGCCAAATTACATAGAGGAGAGAACAAATTTGCTATATACCAAATTGTACAACAAAGAATGCAAGACCAACTGGTAACCACCAGAGGAGAGAACATACAAAGCTAAGAACTTACAAGTTGGGAGCAATTCAAACGAACCTGACCTTGAGTACCAGTCAAAACATCAAGATTAGACAGTTTCAACATAACCCTTATGAAATCCATGCGAAGGTGGATCCATCATCCGAAGCATAAGCAGAAACCAATCTGGCAGTCTTCTCCTCAGCCATCAGCTGCTGATCAGCAAACAGCAGCCCTCTTCCTCTCAACAAACTCTGGTAGTAGTGAGTGTCAAATGCTGCTCCAGATGACACTGAAGATGATAGTGCTTGCATGTATGACATTCCTTTCTCAGAGTGAACATTCTTTGGCTTTGATATAACAAACGTCGAAAACTCATCGGTGCTGCTGGTGTTCTTGTTGTCTGGACAGTTTTGCCTCATCCGGTTGAGGAAATCAAGTGGTATGCTGGGGTCTGGTTGCCCTGTGCCTTGAAAGTTGTATAGCCTTTGCTGAATGAAATCGCAACCGATTTTACCAATGTTGTGTCCTCCTTCACAGGATCAAGAAACCAATGTTATTCATGAATAACATTGAAAACCAATGGAAATGGGAGAAAAGAATAAACAGATGAATGTGAAGTAATTTACCAAGAAGGCTGACTGTTTCTCTGACATTGAATCCTCTAAGATTGAAGAGATGCAGTGTGCGTGTAATGTTATCATCAGGTCTGGGAATTTGATCGGTTGCTTCCTCAAAAAACGATTGATGGTTGTCCCGTCTGCCTGTTAGAACTGGATAGAAAGGTCCACCAGCCTTCCATGTCCATTTCCAGAAAACAAATCACATGTGCAATAATAATTAACATTCAATAAGTGCAAGACAATTACAATAAGTGCAACTTTCAATAACTGCAACTGGCATTTTAGTTGGCAATGGCAATCAAGAAAACAAATCGCAGGTGCAATAATGATTAACTTTCAAAAAGTGATATTCTTGTAAACATTGCTACCCCAAATCAGGATATCAGTATAAGAATGAAGGACTCAAAAAAAAAAAAAGTTTATTAATTATATCACTTATCAAGGATAATAGATAGATGATTGAACTTGAGAAATGTCTCCAAACAATGAGTCACAAATCAGACAAGTACAAAAATTAACAGGCAAGAGAGAAACACAAATGAGTCAAAGACAAATTTGTGACAAAGGACCAAGCAATTGTTGTTGAAAAGAGAATCAAAACAAAGTTAGAAGTCATATGACTTAGTGAACAAGTTATTTGTAGCTGGTTTTCCTAATGGCAACAATCATGTGAGCAAAGATAACATGAAAAGAACTTGGCATCACTATCTGGCCACTGGCAAGTAAAAGATGGCACACCTCAGTTAAAATTTAAAATAATCAATCAATGCAGAAATATTACCATAACATCATTATTGTTTCAATTTTTCTATTAACTTGTAGGCTAGTAATTCCCATCTTAAGCGACAGAAGCAAGCATATTAACACAGCCATGTATTACTGTCTTCACAATTGCATTTAAAGCCAAAATGCATCAGAATTCTGACCTTTAACAGCCAAAATCTCTTACTGTTCTCATCAGTACAATCAGAACAAGAGATCCTAAAATACTAATATACATGGACACACTAGTTATAGTAGTCAAGGAAACAAAGAAATATGTTATAAGTGTTGAGAACAAACCAAAAGAACGGAATCTCTTGCTGCAAGAGCAAGAATGTCAGCACAAGACACAACACCAGGACATGCTTGTTCCACCCCCTCCTTAATCAAATCAATTTTGTCAAAACCTTTTAGGGTCTGATTTGGTATAGCCTGCTTCTCGACTGAACTGTTTTTATCACCATTCTCATCCAACAGTAATGAAGCATCACACCCCTGATTCAGCAACAGCCACAGCAATCAGAACACCAAATCAAAAAACCATGATCAAAACAGCAAGCAGCTTTAGCAAACATAGCACCAATTGACAAACTAAAGTGTCTTTTTTTTTTTCAATTAAATAAAGAAAATCAACCAGAAACAGAGGTTTATGGAGTAAATATAAGATCATGATCAAAATTTAGGCTATCCATTATTCCCTATGCCATAAAACTGGGATAGTAACGCAATTTAAAGTCCATACTCATAGACACAGCAGAAAATACATAAAAAATTGAATAGAAATCTCAAAATCCACAAAAGAACACAAAAATCACAAAACTAACAAACACACCCTCAGGAAAAACAAATCAAGACCCATTTAAATTAAGAAAATAAAAATACTAAATTTATGATCTTGGATGCAAACACAAAAAGTAAAAACACCCCATTTCTGCAGAATTGAGGAAAAGGCGAAAACTTCAAAGAATGAAAAAGAACACCAATTGGAATGAAAATAACACCAAGCAAAAGCAATGAAGACCCATTTGGATTGAGGTAATAAAAAGACAAAATTTATGATCTCAGGAAGCAAAACAGAGAAAAATAAAAACACCCCATTTCTGCAGAATTGAAAAATGAAGAAAAGAAGAAGGGACCTCACCTGGATGAAGCAATCATGGAAGAAGAGATGAAGAAGAGCAGGGGAAAGGTCTCTATGGTCAAAGTAGATGCGAGTGACGGAGGAACGGACAATGTCTTCAGCCTGAGGGCAAGTGTCTCTGTAAAAATCATATTCAAGGTTGGAACCGTCTCTGATTCTTTGGTTGAAGGGAAAGGAAGTGGCCAGCTTCACCGTGTTAAAGGAAGTGTCGGAGAAAAGAAGAAGAAGAAGAAGAAGAAGTGGTAGTTAGGGTTTCTTCAGTGTTCTCAGGTTCACCTCTTGGGTTCCTCAGAGAGAGAAGCACGGGGATGACGAGTGCAACTACTACCCACGCGTTGAAGCAGCTCCGCATTTTTGCTGAATCTTGTTTGTTTCTTTCTTGTGACGGAGGAGAAGAGAAGACAAGTGGTGATGGGAAGGGAAGAAAAAGAAGCGGGAAGGAGTAGTTGTTGGGATGGGAAGTTTTGTTCGTTTCTTTCAATAACTGACTCACTCTATATGTGATTATGGTTAATTAGTTAGTTAGATTAGAATATTGATTCTTACGATATGAGCGCGGAAAAGTGTGTTAAGAAGAGTATTACGGTAACGAACCAGATATGCATACTAAAGAAAAAAATAAATTAGCAATCATGAAACAATGAACTCTAGTAATCACATTTTCCTATTACAAAGAAACTTTGATAGAGCCTTGGGCTTTTCTTCCCTTTTTTCTTTCCTTTTTTTTGCCCTTTCGGATCGATATATGTTCAACAGGAACTCGTAAGACGACTCAAAAAACAACACACAACAAATTTGAGTGGAGTAATGTTGTGTAATAGAGCTCCCATAATGGAAACATATCTGAGTAGAGCAATAATGCATAATGTACCTCTAGTAGTTATGATATAGTTGTAAGAAGTGACACTAATAAGTTCAGTTAGAAAGGAGAAAGGTGATGGAAGAGGGGTTGGGCTAGAGAGGAGATGAAACTTATAAAAGAGAATGAGATGGAGGAGATAAAGGTGACAGGGAAGAGTGAAGACGATGGCAGGAAGAGATACAGAAGGGTGGTGAGAAAAAAGAGGTGAAAGGGAGAAATAACTCTCACTATAGAGAGGGGAAAACTCATCTAAAGTGGGGAGGAAGCGGCGCATAGAGGTAGAAAGCTCCCCCCCACGGAAGGAAGGAGCCCTAGGACGCCGCCAGACAAGTATGTATATCGCTTTCTTTTTTTAGGTTTTCTCGTACAAAACTTGAAACTTACACGACAAAACTTGGCTTCGACCTAATCTCAAATCAATAACTTTGTGGGATTAATACTACCGGTTAAAGCCACTCATCCAAGGGAAATAATTTTAGGAGAGAAAGAAATTTTCATGTATTTCTTTCCATCTATAACTATTAATATTAACAAGGGCAATACCCAATTTTGGGTTCCACAAATTTCTTCTATTTTTACCCTTGGCTCTACATAAAATAATTGTAGCATTGAAATTCAGAAATATTTTATAAGTAATTTGCCCATGGTTTGAATTGGCAAGAAACTTTTCATGTACCTTAATTTTTATTAAAAAAAAATAAAACAATGATTTACTTAACTACCAGATGAGATCTCTTCTATCTAGCAAAGTTTATCTGACAGTATGGATATATCCCCTTCTATTTGAGAGTTGAGAGTTAATAAATCCAAGATAAAGGTATATAAACCATCACCCTCACTCATCCAAAACCACTGTGTCATTCTTTGATTCGACTTTCTCTCTCACTCTCTCTCACATCAGAATATAGTGCGAAGTTTTTATAAAAATAAGCTTTTAAAAAATACACACAAAAAAATAAAAAATACAGACACACTTCTCTCTCTTTTATTTCTTCTCTCTTTCTCTTATACCAAATGATACATCAAATATATTATATTTCTCATTTCTTTCTCTCTTCTCGTACTCTTTTTAAATTTTTTCTCCCTTTTCAATTTCTCTCACCAACAATCACACCATACATGTTCCAACTTCACAAATATTTTTTTTTAAGTTACAATTTGTTCATTTCACCAAGTGTTTGTCGTTAATGGATTTGATTCCTCTAAAGTGAGTAGAGAGTAAAGTAAGTAATCTTAATATTAATGAGTAAATCAATGAGAATTTGTTATGCATGTAAGTGTAATACTAACCGTTGATTTTCTCATCAATGGTTGAGATTGCCCACTTTACGCTTGAGTTGCTCACTTTAAATGAGTCAAATCCTTATTTTATTACCTATAAATTCTTTTAAGCTTATTTTAATAAGTTTTTCAAATAAGTTTTTAAATAATCATTTATGTGAAAAGCTCTAATTTAATATAAGGGTGTGTTTAGAATAGTTTATTTACAACTTAATTCAGCTTATTCTATGACATAAGCACTTATACAAGTGTTTGTGAAAACTTACATGTTAAGCTTATAACATGTTCATAAGTTGTTTTTAACTTCCACTGATCTTGCCACTACAACAGATTTGTAGAAAAATGGCGCCCCCTTAAACAACGTTATCCACTGAAAACTCTAGCTAAAAAAATTTGTAACTCATCGCTAGCGCTTTTTCAAGGAAGTGCTACTGATGGTAAAAATAGACTTACGGAATAAACAACGCTTCTTTTAGTAAGCGCTAGTGAAAAAAATAATATTAGACAGCGCTTGTTACAAAAAGCGCGGGCTACAATGAACTTTCGCTAGCGCATTCTTAGAAAAGTGCTATTGGTTCCTTACCTCAAAATAATTAACAAGTTAATAACCCTAGCAGCAGCCACAGAACGCGACACCCATTGTGAACTCCACTCCCTCTGCAAACGTTACTCCCTTTGCGAACTCCACTCCCTCCGATGAACGCCACATCCTCGCTCTCACTCTGTCATATCTCTCTCGCATGAAAACGCCACTCTCTGCCACTCCCTCTGCGAACCATTGTGCTTCCTCTACGGACCACTCTTCGCCACTCTGTCTCTCACAAACATCGCTCCCTCACGCGGCCACGCCGTGCTTCTTGCCTCCCTCACATACGCTGTCGCTGAAGTTACATTGAACATCGTCCTTCCTACCTCCCTCACTCTCCAGTTCGAAACAAGGATCTTCACTCTCCAATTCGAAATAGTGTTCGCCGGAGGTTCAGGTTTTTATCGATGATTCCTTCTGCTCTGTTAGTATTTATGTTTGGGTTATTGTTGTGTTTCATTCGTGACCCTTCGATTATTCAAGATTTGAGATTTGGGCCATCTAGGGTTTCTTTGGTTCCAATTACGTGGAATGATTTTAACTTTTAAGATCGGTTATTGTGGTTTGTAAACTATCAGGGGATTTGTTTCCAGAAAGAGAGGCTTCAGCGATGAAGGTTTATCCTCAATCAACACTCCATTTTATCATCATTTAATATCTTAAAGACCGTGCTTAATTGATTTTTCATATTGGTTTATTATTATTCTGATTCATTCATTCGTTTATTTGAAACTCTGTTTGTTTAGGCATGTAATAGTGAATGATCTAGCTGTGTTTGGTGCTGTTGTACACACTTGTTCCAGAACCGAATCAGAGCTCAATAAATGCTTACAAGAATGGCAAAGTCAGGGCTTTTTGGTTACTGGATCGGTCTGTGATGTAAGCTCTTGACCCCAAAGAGAGAACCTCATTCAACAAGTGGCCTCCACCTTCAATGGCAAGCTCAACATCTATGTAAGTACTCATTTTTCCAAGCATATAAATAGGTAAAAAAAAAGCCATTACATTGCTTATTACACTGTTGTGTTTATAGATCTATATGCAGAAAGAGTATTGAATCTAGAGTTTAATTTATATTTCATTTTCTTTATAGTAAAACTTTTTAATTAACACAAGATTTGAAATAGTTAAAAGGTTTGGTTGTGGTGAGGAGGAGGGGCAGCAAACCCAAAGAGCTTAAAGAAGTTTAATGTTGACTTTGCATAAAAACTAAATCCTTAAATACTATATAAATCAGAACTTTAATGCTACCATGTTTATAAATCTATTTTCTTACAATATATCCTTTTTATGTACCTGTTCTGAAGGAATTGATTAGAAATTATGCTATTTGATAAGTGTTTAGAGTTGAGGTCAGAGTTGAGGTCAACAACTGTCAGTTTCTCACCTATAAGTATAAAATGAAGGATTCATTTCAGAAGGTCAATCCTTCAGAAGGTCATTGGTCTTTTGTTTACATTTATAACAAATGGTTTTTTCGTTTTCTATGCTGATGTGTTCTCTAGTAATTTGAATATTGGTATTCATATCAATGAATATATGTTCTGCTGAATTTTAGTATGGTTTGACTTGCTTGTTTGAAAATTTTGAGCTATGTAGTTATTTGGTAATGTATGTTGTATAGTGAAATTACTTAATATTCTCTTCAGTAGGCCTTGTAGTTTGCACTTGCTTGCCAAAATTCTAACTGTTTTTTGCTGTAAACTCCAAGTTAGCGGTGCTTAAAATATATGAATATGAAGTTTATCCTACTGGAGAGATGGTGATAAGTTGATAACAAATAAGATACATATTTTTAGTAATTTCATGATCTTTATTACATTTCGTTTTAGTGCCAATCATCTTTTGACTTCAGTCCAACATTAGGATTCTGAAGGCTAAAATAAGTTTTGCCCACAGTTTAGTTTCTCCTCTCTATTAAAAGAAACACTTCTCCTTAATTAGGTATTTTCACTATAGGAATTCAATCCTTCAGAAGGTCATTGGCCTTTTGTTTACATTTATAACAAATGGTTTTTCGTTTTCTATGCTTATGTATTCTCTAGTGATTTGAATACTGGTATTCATATCATTGAATAAATGTTCTGGTGAATTTTAGGATGGTTTGACTTGCTTGTTTGAAAATTTTGAGCTATGTAGTTATTTGGAAATGTATGTTGTATGATGAAATTCCTTAATATTCTCTTCAGTGGGCCTAGTAGTTTGCACTTGCTTGCCAAAATTCTAACTGTTTTTGGCTGTAAACTCCAAGTTAGTTGTGCTTAAATTATATGAATATGTAGTTTCAGTGTTGTCAGTTAGGGTCCTGTGAGAAGCCTTTCCCTTCTTCTCCTTTCTTATTTTACTAGTTCTTTCTTTTTCTTTTTTCTATCAATTTTTCTGCTCCTGATTCTCTTATTTTTTGATATTACCATTTCCCTCTTTTTCTTTTACTACTCTCAGTCATTGTTACTATTTTCTTCCCTTTTTTATCAAGACTGATTCTCCTTTATGTTAACCCCATTTTCTGTTTATGTTGATTTTGGTAGAGATGTGGTGTTGGTAAGAAGAACCTGAGAATAGCAACCATGAATATGATGCGACTATTGAAGAGCATCGCTTATGGGAGGACTTCTATTTCTTCAGATCCTATAAGATATACTTTTTTTTTTGCTTAATAAGTTTAATTTTTAATTGTGATTTTGATGGAAGAAGTGTGTTGGTTTGTTTGCAGAGAAAATGGAAGAAACCAAGTAGGAGAAGAAATGATCAAGTTCACTCTTTGAGGTTTCTGGGATTTTGAAGTTTTTATTTTTTATACTTGGTCCTTTGTGTTATTTCTTTTAGCTCCCAGTTGTTGTTATTCTCTTACAGATGTGAATGGTTACTTTATGAACTGGTAATTGTGAATTGTGATTAGTATAGTTTTTTGGTAATATTTAGGTGATATATTTAATTTAAAGCTCTTTGTAATTTGACTAGTTGTGGTCTTTCTTTGTTAAATAACTTCTTTATTTGTTTGATATATTTTAATATATTTATTAAGTAAATTAATTTTAGAAGCAATTTTTTGAAATTAAGAAATTTGACTTTTAGTGACAGACGAGAGCTGTAGATAGAAGTCTAATAATACATGGCCTCAGTGTCCACTGGTAAATGTCAAGTGGTAAATGTCAACTTGACATTTACCTACGGAATTTGATATTTAGTGACAGCTTTTGTCTGTCACTAAAAGTCAATTTTTTTTTTTTAAAAAAAGGGGAATAGCTAGCACTTCCTTAAAAAAATACTAGCTATTATTGATAATAGCTAGCACTTCCTTGAAAAAGCGCTAGCTATTATCAATAATAGATAACGCTTTTTCAAGGAAGCGCTAGCGATTCCAGTTTTCGCTAGTGTTTTTAAAACGCTGTTTTTTCGAACCCACATCACTAGCGGGCGATTATGCAGCGCTTTTTAAATGCTAGCAAAGGCAAAAAATAAGCACTAGCTATTTCGTTTTCTGTTGTAGTGTACATCTTCATCTTCAACAAATCACTGATTTGAGAAGAGAAATCAGAACACAGGGGCGTAAAAAAGTGAAACATCATAATTATTATGACATAATTATTATTTCGTACATGAAGGTATTCTTTGATGGTGACCTTGTTGGTGTGGTATAAGTCTATTTAGTAGCTCATATTGTGGTGTGACTTTTTAGCCACATGTTTAAATACCTTTTTCTATTGGGTTGTGAATCATGCTCGAATCAAACGTCATTTTAATTTTATATTTATAAATAAATAATACGATAAAATTTATATTATTAAAGATATATATTATTTATAAATAAATAAAACAAGAAATTTAGTTATACTGTTCATTAATAAAAAATAAAATAAGAAGTTAAAATAAACATATTTTCAAAATCTTGAAAATTTAAAAATGAAAACTGTTTTAAGAAAATAAAAATAGAAAACATTTTCTTAAACCGAACGACCCCTAATATATGTTTGCTGCGAGTTCATATATTGGTGCTTTTTGGGTTTGTGGCTTGGTTACTGTTATATGGATTATAATTAGGGGTAGGCATAAGTCGAGTTGGGTGGGTTTTGGAGTGTTTAAAGACCCAACTCAATTAAATATACATGAGTTAGGCTGGGTCGGTTTAGTAAAAAAAAAAATTACGAAACCCGAACCAATCCAACCCAACCTCATATGGGTTGGTTTAGGTTGGGTGAACGGGTTTGTTATTAAAATATTAATTTCTCAGAGAAAACAAACAAAAATTAAAAAAAAAACAAAGACAAATAGAAAAAATATTTATAAAAAAAACCGTTATCAAGGCCTTAAACATAAATTTATCCAACATTCACCTAGCCTGCTTGAAAAAAAAACAAATTCGTAACGCAATATTTCACATTTGATAATATATAACGTTTGTAGAGTGACATTATTTCATACTCCCTCCGTTCCTAATTATAAGAGACAAAGCTAAAACTTGGTTCATTGAATAGCTCATGTATTTGGTCTACCAAATACATGAGCTATTCAATGAACCAAGTTTTAGCTTGTCTCTTATAATTAGGAACGGGGGGAGTATTTCATAATATATTTCATATTTTATGTTGTATATAATTTATTCCAAATGCAAACACATATTTTATATTCTAAATATGTGATTCAACATTCATTTAGGCTTATAGGAAAAAAAAGTCATTTTGTATAATATATGCGACACGTTCACTTAATAAGTAATAAAAAAGCTATATGTTTACTTACAGTGGGTTGGGTTGGGTTGGGTTGTTCGAGTTCGCAATCTTTAGACCCGACATCCAACCCAATAACCCAAACCAACCTAGTTTTCTGGGTTGAGTTAGATTGGGTAAACCAGGTTCGAGGATCGACCCGTACCAATGCCCACGCCTAAAATTAATAATTATAATTTTGGTGTTAGCACACCGATGATTGCAGCGATTTCATATATTGGTCCCTTTATGGTTGTGGGTTTTTGTTGTTCCAAAATCTCTTTTCACTTGTACCGCATTTTTTTAATCTGAGTTTATTAAATTTATGTTGAGAATGTGGTTGGATCATACATGGTTCTAACAAAATGATTCCCATACTTGTCCATAGATCCTATTTGCCCCTACTGTAATCAAGAACCGGAAACAATTCTTCACTGTTTCTTTGGGTGTTTGAGATTGAAGGATCCTTTGGTTGTTATCTTTGATAATTTATTCATTATCTTTGAGTCTTCTCCATCATTTAGTGGATGCTATGGTAGTGTTTTAAAAACCAAATGGTTCAACCGGTTGAACCTTGAACCGGCTCTGTTTACTATCCGATTATTTTGGCGGTTCGACTGCGGTTTTGTCCTTATTTGAATGGTTTAAAATTAAAACATTATGCTATGGAAGTAGTTTTTACCCGGATTTAGTCTGGGTTTCTTTCTTTTTTCTGCTTTCTTTTCCTTATGTAACAAAAAAATAGTAGGAGAACCAATAGCAAAAAAGAAAAATATAGCTATTGAGTGCAAGCACCACCACCTCTATTTCAAATCACATTGACAGACCCCTCTTCTTGAACCTGGCCACAGTACTAAAGCAGAGCAAACACAGTGGACATTGTTTTGAAACAGGTGTGCAAATACGAAAGTTCATATAACATGTGGATTGCCAAGACTTATTAGGAAAACTGCAATTCAAGATTTCAAGTTGAACATCAAAGTTCCAATACACACAATAGTCAATTTGTTATAAGGGATGAGTCATGATTGATTAGCTCTAACCTCTCCTTGCTGAAAGGCCAAGAGCACTTAATGGCTATCAAGAAAGTTACAGAAGCAATGTAAATATACAATGCAATCGTTTTGTCTATAATTGATCAATATCACAACCAGCACACCACAGAGGAGATGTTTTCAAGGGTGTTGAAGAATTTACAAATGCATCTAATCTATTTTGAAATGTCACTTCACTAGTCTTTAATAACATAGGGAGAGGAATACACACCCCCATTTCTACACACCATTTATGCCTAGGCTTAATTCTATTCTCTAAGCTAAATGAGAAATAATGTGGAAATTCTTTCAGCTCCTTCAAATCTCTCCCCATCTCCACCACAAAGTAATTGTATTTAGGCTCCAAATTATTCTTAATACTATAACAAAACAGCTGAGGAAATCTTCGAAACATTGATGTTACATCGCGGCGAGAGAACCCAATATTTTCAAAGTAATCAATCCTGGGTATAAACTTTTCTTCAACACTACATGATAGCAAATGGGTGTGTTTGTTTACCTCTTCTATGCCAATACTTTGGAGGAAGTACATGGTAGGACGAAGTTGCTTATCAACACTGCAGATAATCAACCTGGGACGGCGATTTATTACATGCTTAATATCTGAGCCTTTTACATGGACTTCACGGTGAAGGAACGTGAAGACGGGTATGATGTCTGAGACTTTTGTAGTCAGAATCTCTGGGCACATGCCAACCATACGCCGAAACTCAATCGCGGAGAAATCCATGGAGGTGATGTATTCCACGGTGGATTTTATGTCATCAAGTGAGGCAGTGATCAGCATTGGATGATTTTCAATAAGTGAGAAAGAGTCGATACCGATAGACTCCAGATACAGGACCTTTTTTTGGAAACTGGTATCGCAGTTGGGAGGGAGAGTTTGGTTTGGACACCGCCACTTTACAACCTGTAGTACAGCAGAAGCACAGGCAATTTCAAGCCGATGATAATATATTCATTAATCAACAATTCAACATGCAAGCAAATAGCTAATTCCCTTTTTTAAAACATGAAACTAATGTGCATATAGCAGGAGACAAAAAGACCAAAGATAGTGCGTTATTAACACACCAATTAAAAACAGCATCTGTGTCAAAATCTGGTTGTCCATTCAACTGGATGTTCACTCCACTATATGAAAGATAGGATGATAACAGTTTGCAAATCAGAGGTTTAACCAGAGAACAAGTTATCACAAGGACATTTTTTTACTGCTATTTAGTCTTATCATTAAAATTAATTCTTTTGCCACACCGTTGATGGTTTGCATATATCAGTATGATATTCTACGGGTGAAAATTTAGACAACCAATGTCCCATTTGAACCATTGATCAAGTTTTTGACTCCCATTCAGCTTCTTGATCTTATAGCTAAAGCTTGATTTGCCTTTTCCCTATAGTTACAAACTTGGGTCCGTTTTCTTTATCCGAGTAAAATGCCACCCGCAAGTTCCACTTTCTATAACATATAAAGTTCATTATAAGGCGGCCTAGTGCACGAGACTCCCAACAAGTGGGGATTGGGGAGAGTAGATGTGCACGGCCTTACCCCGCAATTAGAGAGACTATTTCCAGGATTTGCACCCATGACCTTCAAGTCACAAGACAACAATCTTACCATTGCGCTAAGGCTCGTCCTCATATAAAGTTCATTAAGAGGTATAAAAATTAGAAGAATTAAAAAAACGTTAAACACACTTCGTGCATCATCACCGCCATGCATAAAACTAAGGGCTTGGCATTAGATGCTGTTCAATGCACGAAGTGCCCGGCGGAAAAACCAACTTTTTTTTTTCCATTTGTGTTAGTTAAAATCTTAACCAAACACACCGTAACATAATTCCAATTAGCAAAAGGGCATGGGTATTGGGTACCATGTATATAATGTAACTATCCTGAAGACAAGGAATCATTAAGCATTTCAAAATGAAGGGTTATTTATCAGCAATTAGAAAATTATTACAAAATAGACCATATTCAGATTCAGATCTTCAGGTATTTGGAGGTAGCAAGTACAAGTAGCAATAAAAGGGGCAAAGAAAAAAAAACTACAGAAGTAAACACCTTAGAATTCAACGATAAACGGCAAGACCCACCCAAAAAAATAAGAAAAAATATTCTACAGATAAAATAGGCGATATTTAATATCTTCAAACCTAGCCAAGGACAACCAACAATGTCTTAAAATAACGTTTATTTCACAAATAAGCAGAAACCCAGTTAAGAGCAATCCAAACTAAAGCGTTATTAAGCAAAGACCCACTAAGAAAAATTGAAACTTGAGCATTAATAGGCACAATTTAGCTGCTCCAACTGAGCCATGGAATAAGAGAAAATAAAATAATAATTAAAAAAAAAGGAACGCTTACCGTAGCCCTGACAAAGAAGGAAGGTCGTGTGGAATGGAAGGAAAGGGAAGTGGGAACCTTAGAATGAAAATGTTTGCAGAGGCGAGTGAAGGATTTGGGAATGTGGTGATCGGTGGAAAACAATGGTGTTGTGGCAGTGGCGGAGGACATTTTAGTTTAGGGATAGAAGAAGAAGAAGAAGGGGTGTGCTGTGGTGTGCTGTGGTGTGGTTAAGGCCGTGAATATTGATTGTTGAATAAAATAAAATAAAATAATAGCATTGAGATCTTCGGTTTGTGATATCGATTGGAGAAGTGTTGGATGAGAAGATAGAATGCATGCGCGTCACTTCTTGCGGGACCCTCCTTCTATACACTTCCAGTTTTTTTTCTATGTAACTTAGTCTAACAGGCTATTCGGGCCGAGTGAGTCCGTCAGAGTATTTTCACAGCTTAGAATATTTTGGCCTATTGTGAGACTAATTTTTGATTTGACTGGTTGAATAAGATTTAACCCTTGATTCTCAACCTCCTAATAGAAGTAACTCAACAATTTGCACCCTTGAGTGGGAATCCCCGCAGGGCCTCAACGTGGATGGGAGAGAAAATCCCCCAGGATAGTTTAGGGATGAGGATCATGCCTCTCGTCTTTATTACATTAATTAAAAGTCTTGATTAAATGCTGTTATGGGCCGGCCTCCGAGCTGGGCTCCTAACTGGATCACCGAGCTGAGCCCAACCATACTCGAGCCCATTGATCTAGCAAGGCCCTCCAAATAATACTTTCTGAAGAAGGAAGCTAGCACATAACCCGGAACCACCACTTCTATATAAAGGGGCTTGGCCCCTCAGGTAAAAGGGGGCTCTGATCTCACACACACTCTCTCTACACTCTCTCTAAACCCTAAACTCATCTCTAGGATGCGAGCTCTATGCTCACCCTAAAAAGCCCTATCTAACTTAGGCATCGGAGTGCCTTTTGCAGGTTCCCCACCCGCCGGTCTGAAGGAGGAAGGACATCACGCCCAGAGGAGGAGTACTCACCACGGAGCTCATCGCCCAACTACCAAGCAGAGGAGCAAATGTACGACCTTGCACCATTTTGTGCATTAACATTGGCGCCCACCGTGGGGCCCGGTAAAACTAGCCTGGGCCTCAAGGATACCACACGAGAAGGACGATGCGAACCAGGAGCACGGCGAACTGATGATCGCCACCGGAGGAATCAAGCCAGAACACCGTCGGCCAGAGCCAACAGCCACCTAAAGATCCGATCTTGGAGCACCTTATGGCAGAGAACACAGAACTGAAACAACGGATCAATGAAGTCCTCGTGACAACCACTACGGCGAAAACATCAAGCAAAACAGATCGAAAATTAATTGCTGGTCATTACCGAGTGACTTCCAAGGAAAAAATGCGAAAAACATAGGACCTTAGACTTTTACTGTTCATTGCAATTCTGGTGAAAAAAAAAGGGAGTACACAAACGCAAAGGTCTCCCCACGACGAACATAGGTAACAGCTTGGACGATCATATCCAGGTCCCCTCACAATCAGGTGCTATTTTTCCATATTTCTTTGGTAAATTATATATTTCATCTTATCGGAATCTTAAAGCAGCAACCATAACATCACTACATGTATACACACATCACACCGAGCAAAGTCAATTACGACTTACGATGACGTACGTCGGACTTTTCAAAAGAAATGCAAGGAGCATGGATCGATGCATACTAGAAGATTGAATTTTTTCCGAAAAATACACTGACTGCTTTTTCCCATCGGTGGCATTATAACCGATTTGCACATGGTTTTATCTTGCATTATTGCACCTGACAATCTTGAGATCGATTTTGACTTGCTAATGGCATATCCTTTCCCTTGACTTATCATTCAAACTCACCAGGATGCAGATAAGCTGGTGCTTAATTATTCACGTTATCCCATGGTGATTAAAGGTTTCCTTTTTTAACATTCATATTTTATTCAATAAATATTTCAATATTATTGGCGGAAGAAATCCACACTTCTCGGATATATATGTTATTCAAATATATGTGTTGCCGAGTAGTTATTTTTCAAATGATCGTACAAGATATTGTTTATCTTATCATCTGTTTAAAATTAGAATTTAAATTCTAATTACAATTACAAATTATGATGCCTTATCATTCTCTCCTAATGTTCGAATTTGAAATATCCTATCATATCTTTTATTAATTGCTTTTGGAGAGGCCAAGATAAAATTGGAATCTTTGGGTATCCTAAGAATCAGGAACGAAGGTCAGCCACACAAATCTTGGAAGAAATCAAGATATGCTTGGCAAAGCCCAACCGATCAACTCGGTCAACCTCATCCCAACTACACAGGTGACCTCGACTATTCAGATATTCGACCAGACCTCAACTCGGATAGTCGCATGACCTCGATTATTTGGAGGGCTCAAGTCAACCACATTCTTGACCTCAACTTTCGGACGACCACGGTCGTCCCTCAAAACCAGGTGCTATTTTTCCATGTTTCTTTCAGCATCTCATCCTTAACTATGAACCATCAACGATTCGTGTCACTTTATTCTTTATTACCTGGAGCATTGTATAAGGTCTTCTCGCACGACATTTTATGTTTGACAAACTTTCGAGCAAGGTATAATTTGTCATTTAAATGGATGATGTACTTTCACATTATTGATGGCTAACCTCAGCAGATCAGTATATAGACAACCAACAGGTGGATACCCAGTCCAGTACTCGGGCGACCTACCAGGCCCACCTCAATAATTTCAATATTCAGACGGCTTTAAACTCGGCTACGTTGCTGACCTTGATTATTTGATGACCTCAACCATGCCGCTTGGATAGCCCGATCAACTACTCTCACAGGGAAGTATCAAACTTGACTACGAGCACTTTGCTTTACTCGTAGCATAAAAATTAATGCTAACTTTATTACATCAAGTTGTTGCAAATTGTCTATACTTTGACAGGAACAGTGCCCCAAAACCAAAGGTCGAGCCCGCCACGGAGCTCTTCGCACCCAAAGGTCGGAAGAAGCTTTCGCCTTTAACACGCACTCCCCTGGTCCTAAACCCAAGTCAGCATAAAGGCTTGGTGAGCTTATTCGCAGCTCGACCCCTGTGATCCTAAACCTAAGTCAGCATAAAGGCTTGGTGAGCTTATTCGCAGCTCGACCCCTGTGGTCCTAAACCCAAGCCAGCATAAAGGCTTGGTAAGCTCGCTCGCAGCTTGACCCATGTGGTCCTAAACCCAAGTCAGCATGAAGGCTTGGTGAGCTTATTCGCAGCTCGACCCCTATGGTCCTAAACCCAAGCCAGCATAAATTCTTGGTAAGCTCACTCACAGCTCGACCCCTGTGGTCCTATACCCAAGCCAGCATAAAGGCTTGGTAAGCTCGCTCGCAACTCGACCCCTGTGGTTTCCAAGACACCAGGTCAGCATAGAGGCCTGGCAAGCTCAAAAGCAGCTCGGAAGGTCGCCAGTCGACCTAAACAACCCCTGTGGTTTCCAAGACACCAGGTCAGCATAGAGGCCTGCAAGCTCTAAAGCAGCTCGGCTAAGGTCGCCTGTCGACCCCTGTGGTTTCGAAGCCACCAGGTCAGCATAAAGGTCTGGCGAGCTCTAAAGCAGCTCGGCTAAGGTCGCCTGTCGACCTAAACAAGACCATTGTGGTTTCAAAGACACCACGTCAGCATAAAGACGTGCCGAGCTCAAACACAGCGCGACAAACACTAACCCTTGCGGTTCCAAAGATTTCAGGTCAGCATAGAGGCCTGACGAGCTCTAAAGCAGCTCGGAAGATGATAACTCGACCCGAAGAAAAGCCTAACCGGCTCCAATCATCATAGAGACCTGACATCTCAAAATGATGTTTGGATTAGACAAGCACTCGACTAATGTTCCAAACTTTCAATTTGAAACAAATCTTTCGGGGGGAAGCCACCCGAGGACTACACTACCTTATACTACCCAAGGATTACAGGAAAGCGTGAAAAGAAAGTAAAGTAAGTCATCATCACTTAGTCAAATTTCATTCATAGGAAAAGGAATTGCAAGAGGTGGTTCTCGGATGAGCAATTACAAGATCGGAACTAAAGAAAAACAAAAAGCAAAAAAGCACAAGTTACACAAGGGCATTCCCTTGGTTTTCAATAACGAGATCGGGAGCGATCACCTTCAATTGGGCCAGGCACCATCAAAACCCTCCTTAAAAGTGGGGAGCACTGAAGCCTTTTTACCCCTCGAGATGAAGTCGAGCTCTCCACGAGCTCGGAAAGGGTGGAGCTCTCCATGAGCTCACCAACAAAGACCAGCTCTACACGAGCTCGGATAAGTAAAGATCTCTGTGATCTCACTAACAAGCGACTCTCAGTGAGCTTACCGGCAAAGACGACTCCTATCGGCCACTTCAAATGTAGAGGCCTATATCTCAACATGCACTTCAATTCTTCAAATTCAAGTACAAATTTTAGGTGGGAGTAGACCACCATAGGTCAGAGCTCGACCAATGCATAGACCTATAGTCCAAACCTGTTTGGAGTTCTACCTATCTTAATCTTCAAGTCAAAGGTCAAGTTTGGGGTCGAAGCTCTACCCATAGTTCAAACCTATTTACAAGCTCTCCTTGTACTTCAACACAAGTATTTATTGGGCAGGCACTGCTCGAGCTCATCTGGCTGGAGCTTCGACACGCTCGAGCTCATCCTCATCCGAGCTCGACTCGGCCATCCAAAGCTCGATCTGCATTTAAGCTCCCCGTGTTCAAGAGATCACTGGATAGATAATTAGAAGACCGTAGCGATATGGATGAGCTCAAACTATGCAGATAATTGGATGACCTCAAGTCGCGCATCAGATACCAAATTTCATACCTTATAGGTCATCTCGGGTTTTTGATATCATACGTCGCATATCGGATCATTCGACCTACTACTCAAGAAGTAATTATACTATTTCTAGCTCGGCAAGCGGTTCTATGATGGGATCAACTCTTACGAGGAATTTGGAAAACCAAATACTTGCACTCTAAACATGCTCGGTGATCGGCAAGCAAGTCTAGGAGTGGAAAGGGATAGGACGAGAAGAACCTTGTGATCACTTCTTGGCGACCTTGGTAGGAGAGGAGACGGTCAACACGTTGGAAGGGATCGACCCGAGAACTTGGGCGACTTTCTCTGTCTTGGCCTTCCACCCAGCTCGAATTCCGACCTAACGAAAAAACAATTAGACCCTGTACCTTTTCAGGCAAAGGGTCTAGGGGGCTTGTGTTATGGGCCGGCCTCCGAGTTAGGCTCCTAACTGGATCACCGAGTTGAGCCCAACCATACCCGAGCCCATTGATCTAGCAAGGCCCTCCAAATAATACTTTCTGAAGAAGGAAGCTAGCACATAACCCGGAACCACCACTCCTATATAAAAGGGCTTGGCCCCTCAGGTAAAAGGGGGCTCTGATCTCACACACTCTCTCTACACTCTCTCTAAACCCTAAACTCATCTCTAGGATGCGAGCTCTATGCTCACCCTAAAAAGCCCTATCTAACTTAGGCATCGAGTGCCTTTGCGGAGTTCCCCACCACGGCCTGAAGGAGGAAGGACATCACGCCCGGAGAAGGAGTACTCACCACGGAGCTCATCGCCCAACTACCAAGCAGAGGAGCAAAGGTACGACCTTGCACCATTTTGTGCATTAACAAATGCCACAAGACTTTTTTATCATAAAAAAATTCTTTTAAAATCTTTCAAAATTCTAATCCAATACACCCCCCTTTGTTAGCATCAATCGAGAAATCTGTGTGGGATTGTTAGATGAGTGTGGTATTTATATTTTCTACTAAAAAGTCACACAAAATCCACCCTAAAAGATAATCCATTGAAATTTGTGTATTTTTGAATACTAGGAGACTATTTTTAAGTTGTAAAAAATCTCAATCGAATATCACCGTATTTCGTTACCCGCTTTAAAAAATCTTGAAAGTCCTCATTGAATACCACAAGACTTTTTACATTATTTAAAAGTCTTGATTGAATACCACAAGACTTTTGTATCATAAAAATGTCCTTTTAAAATCTTTTAAAATCCTAATCCAATGCACCCCTTTGTTAGCATTAATCGATAAATCTCGAAGAAACATATGCTCACATGGATATGCTCAGCCGAAAACATTAGGATCGGTAAAAAAAAGAGAGAAAGAAATAACTCACCGAGAGACAAGACGATTTTGGTTCTATTGAATTGTGTTGTTAGCGCTGCACTCTATTGTTGTGGCGGGAGAAAAAAAATTTGGAAAGAGAGAATGAGAAACGAAAAAAGTCTCAGAGGCTTGGGTGAAATTGTTAGACGGGTGTGGTATTTATATTCTCTACTAAAAAGTCACACAAAATCCACCCTAAAATATATCCATTGAAATTTGTGTATTTTTGAACACCATGAGACTTTTCCTAAGTTGTAAAAAATCTCAATCGAATACCACCAGATTTCGTTACCCTCTTTAAAAAATCTTGAAAGTCCTCATTAAATACCAAAAGGCTTTTTTATATTATTTAAAAGTCTTTATTGAATACAACAAGACTTCTTTTTATCATAAAAAGACCTTTTAAAATCCTAATCCAATGCACCCTCTTTGTTAGCATTAATCGAGAAATCTGGAAGAAGCATATGCTCACATGGATATTCTCAGCCGAAAACATTAGGATCGTTAAAAAAAGAGCGAAAGGAATAACTCATCGAGAGACAAGACGATTTCGATTCTGTTGAATTGTGTGGTTGGCACTGCACTCTATTGTTGTGGCGGGAGAAACAAAAATATGGAAAGAGAAAATGAGAGACTAGAAAAGTCTCAAGAGTTTGGGTGAGATTGTTAGATGAGTGTGGTATTAATATTTTCTACTAAAAAGTTACAAAAAAATCCACCCTAAATGATAATCCATCAAAATTTGTGCATTTTTGAATACCAGAAAACTTTTTTTAAGTTGTAAAAAAGAACAATCGAATACCACTAGATTTCGTTACCCTCTTTAAAAAATCTTGAAAGTCCTGATTGAATACCACAATATTTTTTTATCATAAAAAAAGTCTTTTAAAATCCTAATCTAATACACTCCCCTTTGTTAGCATCAATCGAGAAATCTAGAAAAAACATATGCTCACATGGATATGCTTAGCCAAAAACATTAGGATCAATAAAAAAAAAAAAAAAGAAGAGAGAGAGAAAGAAATAACTCACGAGAGACAAGACGATTTTGGTCTGCTGAATTGTGATGCCGGTGCTGCACTCTGTTGTTGTGGCGGGAGAAAAAAAAAATCTGGAAAGAGCGAATGAGAGACTAGAAAAGTCTCAATGGCTTGGGTGGAATTGTTAGATGGGTGTGATATTTATATTTTCTACTAAAAATAACATAAAATCCATCCTAAAAGATAATCCATCGAAATTTGTGTATTTTTTAATATTATGAGACTTTTTTTAAGATGTAAAAAATCTCAATCGAATACCACTGGATTTCATTACGCTTTTTAAAAGAACTTGAAAGTCCTTATTAAATACCACAACACTTTTTTACATTATTTAAAAGTCTTGATTGAATACCACAAGACTTTTTTATCATAAAAAAGTTTTTTAAAATCCTAATCCAATACACCCCTTATTATATTACTAGTAAAATTATACGTGCCTTACACGAATACTAATTAATTAAATTAAGTAATAATATACAAAAAATAATCGTTGTCATACAATATACAGTAATAATAATTAACTTTGTAAGACAAGTTAATAATTATTTCATAATTAATTTTAAATATAATAAATGATGATTCATAAAGATAATTGATATATAATTTAAAATAAATAAGTCATTTAAGAAAATATATTTCTTACATAAAAAAAAAATATATTTCTAATTGTTAACGACATTTAATTGAAATAATGTAATAATGATTATCTTAAAGTAGTAGTAGTACTAATAATAATAATAATAATTAAAAATTAATTTTTGTTTTAGGCGGGAAAAAATATAAATATGGAGGTGACACGTTGCATAATCTCACATATCAAAACTTAACATTTATATTTAGGCAAAATTACACCAGAGATCATTTATCTTAATTTAAAATTTTACTTCAGTCTTTTATCTTTTTTTTTGTTAAGTTAGCTCTTTAAAGTTAATTTTAGTTTCAATTTAGTCCCACATGTTCTAAAATATTAACAATATTAGTCAAATTGATCTGTTTTTTTTTTTACAACAATTTTTTGGGTTCTAATTTGTAATAGAATTGACAGGACAAATTATCCTTATAACATACATATATTTTTCGTTGTACATCGTCCAATAATTTGCCACGAAATTAATATTTTTAAACATACTGGACTAGATTGAGGGAGAGGAAAAAAAAAAAAAAAGATAATGGACCAAGACAAGGGACTATATTTAATAACGTGTATACTGTCTACAGCATATCATGGTGTTGAAATTCAGTTTGAAACTTTGAATCTTTTTACTTCAATCGATTCTGAGCACTTGCTTTCAAATTGTGTGTAGCTGTAGTGAAGCAATAATCGATCATGGGAAGCGATCGAAAATCGAAGAGAACTTCTTATTCTTCACCATCCGATTCTGAAGGTACTTCATTTTTCCTTCGCTGTGCAGTTTGTTTCGCTGTCTAAAAACAAAAACAAAAAAATAAAATTAGGGTTGTAAAAAATTGGATCTTATGCATTAAATCTTACTCGTTAGCTGATGACTTACTTCACGGGTTCTGCAAAATAGTGAAAAAAGGGAATCTTTTTTGTAATTTTTTTTTTAACAGAAGCTTTTGATACGCCATTATCTCTGTGTATGTGCGTTATGTATGCTTTAATTTATGTAATATTATTATTGTTATTTGTTAATTGTAGTGTCAATTTACAGATGAGAAGAAAAGCAAGAGGAAGAGAACGGTAGATGATGAGGAAAAGAAGAACCGGAAGAGGGAAAAGAAAGAGAAAAGGAAGGACAAGAAGCATTCCAAAGAAAAATCTGATAAGGGTAAACTTGATTATATATTTATTTATTTATTGAGTTGGGTTTCATTGTAGCTCTTAGTAATGATTGATTGATCTATATTTTTTAGCATTAAACTGTATTTTTTTCCCTTTGCTTCACCGTAGTAGCTGCAGGACTGAGAAGTCATTGATTCATTTTTATTATGGGCTTAGATGCATATTGAGGTGTTAATTGTCTGGTATGGACAATGAAGTTCAACCTTGTTAGTATTTAGGCGTGTTTCTATTAAATCTTGAATAACTGAATATGATAAGAATGTGTCCAACCTAGATATTCAATGGAATGGTTGGTTTGTAACTTTAACCTTACTTGTATTAATTTGTAAGAAATGTTGTTTTCGAAGTGCTTTAGCTTGTGATTGTTGATATAGTATTAGAACCATATCCCTACTTAACTGAATTATTCTAAACAGAGGAACAAGGAAAAGGAAGGCTTTATCATTAGTCAATTTGACATGGAGGGTCTTAGGAGATTTGCAAATGTAAGCCTGAGCTAGTTTATACTAGGAAGCATGAGGTTATGTAGACTAACTGCAGAGGTTGTGGTTCTCTGTGAAGTCTTCAATGATCTAGTCCAAAGCCATGCTGATATAATGGGTGTAAATTTGAATGTAAAATTAATTTTAGTAATCTTCTTTTTTATGAATAGTTCTGTGAAAAGGAGTTGTCACAAATCATTATGCAATCGTTTTCCAGTTCTATAATGTGAAATATCCAGGCTTGCAATATAAATGACATTAATTTATTTAGGCTTACTGTTTGGGGTTTTGGATTGGAAAAACATGAAAGGAATGCTTCTGATCATGTTAAACTGCAACATGTTCATAAAATAGATTTCCTAAAGTAATGGGGCAAAGTATATGCATAACCCATCCTTGTCCTGTACCATGTCACAGAAGATTCAACTTGTTTCTTATTCCTATCATTCCCTTTGGAAATATTAATGATATATGTTTGATTGAATATAGTGAGTATCTTAGAATTTGGGCTAGGCCTAGCTCAACCCTAAAAGGTAGCTCTAAGTGATGAGGATTGCCCAAGCTTTATAAGGAATAATTTGGCCATAGCACTAGTAATCTCAACAGAGTATATAGTCATAGAGATCAAGTTTTTTAGGATTATGGTTTGTCATTTGGATGGGTTAGGGATATATTGTAATTTAGGTGGCAATTTCAGATTTGTAGGTTTTCTTTTTCCCAATATTTGGGTTAATAGGGATTTTTAGTAGTTAGGATTCTTAACTATCAATTTGGATTTTCTTTGTTTGGTCTATAATTTAGAATTGAAATTTCATTCTCCTTTTTATCCTCTTGTCCTTTTCTCCCTTCTTATATCTAAATCTCCCTCAAGTTATCTTCATTCCATATTATGTTTGGTTTGTCCTTCATGAATATAAAGTATTTGAACTGAAGTTTTTAAATTGCCTTATTATTGGATAATCCTTGAATGTTCATCTTTTGACGAAAATAGTATTTTGGAAAGTTCATCTACAACTTCCACTGTTTGTTGTGATGGTCGACTGAATATGCTCTAAAAGATGCAAGAGTCAAACAAACTCAATACATGTTTTACCTACTACTATTGCCTACAACTGTGGCTAACATTTGGCTATCTTCTGCTACAAATTGTTTTTATTACCATCACTGGAGATTGCTTTCATAGCGCTTCACCCTCTTTCCTTGAAAATGCTTCAGTTTTTAAGAATAATGCTTCTTGTGACATACTTCTCCCCTTGTTTTGTTGTTTTCCCATAACACAATTGATTCCTTGATGAATAGCGGAAAAAAAGAGGGTCCATTAACATCAACCCTTAGGGCTGATGTCAAGAATACAAAAGTGGAAAAATTTTATTGTGAAAGAACATTTTTTGTATTTTAAATGTAATTAATGCTTTCTTTCTCAATGAAAATTTTGCATTTTTGTATCTTTAACGTCAGCCCTAAGGGCTAAGGTAGTGTTAACATTCACAGGAAAAAAGGTATAAATCCTCCTTTGAAAGATTTTCTTTTAAATTGGTATAGAACTTGATTTCTATGTCGGCATTCTGTTGTTATTTCAGGGAAGAAGTTAAAAGACAGGCACAAAAGTAAACACAGTAAAGGTGATGGCCATTTGGTGAGTTATGTACCCATATTACTAATAATGCTACATCCAAAAGAATATTTATCACTTCTTGTCGTGCTGAATATCTGTATCAGATTCTTTTTTCGAAGCAGTTACACTTTTTTTTTACAAAAAAATTACATGTATGAATATTTTTTTAGTTCAATACTCCCACCCACCCCTAGTTTTTCCAGTGTTGCCTTCTGCTGAATTTATTTGTATGGGCATGGAGTGTCTTCATGCTGCAATGTCCAATAGTTCAAGAGTATTTGTTTCTTTTATTTTGATGACTTCAAATGGTTGTTACTATAATTTTGAAAATAATTTAAAACTTTTGGGATGGTCCATCCCCCATGTCTACCCATGGCATTCCTCTGAAAAGCTTAAAATGATTTCTTGTTGATTGTGACATGTTACTATCCAGTTACTTATATTAAGTAGTCTAAAACTGTGATTGTTGAGATTATTTATCCAGTGGTTCATTGGTATTTATGGTTTATATCTAATTCAAATGTAGGAATTCCAAGAATTGTCTAGCGGCGACTATTTTGCGTAAGAACAATGAGTTTGCTACGTGGCTGAAAGAAGAGAAGAATGTGTTTTTCTCTGATCTGTTATCTGAGTCAGCACGGGAGATATTTGCAGAATTTGTCAAAGCTTGGAATAGAGGAAAGCTTGAATCGCATTACTATGAAGGCATTGCGACCGGGCCTCGCACATCCCATAACTGGAAAATCAAGAAGTAGCTCAGCAGAAAGAGCAGTCATTTGGATCCAATCTCTGTAGACCCTTTGTTTAGCTTTCCTTTCTAACAACTGACTTGAAACTTAGCAAGTATAGATGGTTTTTTATCTGTATAAATGGCATACTTGCATCAATCTTCGAGTGTCAGTTGTTCATGGCGCCAAAAAGAAAAGGTGTAAAGAGCATATAACAGATGAGTTAAAACAAAAATCTTATGGGATTCGGGTTATGCTTTGCTGAGCTGTGTTTATGTGAATCAGCAAGGGACGGTAGATTAGTGTATGATGACTGTTTTTAGGAAAACTTACCTCGTATGTTTGTCTCCCATCTATCTATCTATAGAGATTTATATCAGCTCAACAAGGGGGCAATTTTGTCCGCTAATCTCTATTACCCAATTTTAATTTATCCTTCTGTATTTTTAAGCACGTTATATTCGATCTATCAGTAATTTGTACCCTCTCGCCCCCCCAAAAAAAAACCCTCTAATGCCGGTGGTAGAGCTTGATTGAAATATCTGAGGGGTCAAATAATCATTCAATATATATAATAATATTTAACAAGTGTTAGATCAATTGTTACGTGGTGCACTGGCCTAACTTGTTTACTTTTAACCACAAGTACGTGATTCAAATTCCACGTGGTCATTTATTTTTTTGCGCACATGAATATATTAAGCATGCAAAAAGATAAAACGTACTTTCATAGGACTTGACTGTAGCTCCTAAAAGTCGCAAAAAAAACCTTTGCCGCTGTGCCACTACAAGTATCTTGTACATGTGTTGCGAGTAGTGTATATATTAATGAAATTTAAAATGTTTGGGGAGTCACAACCAAGTTCAGCCCTTATCTAATGCAATCTTTGGCTAATTTAAGTACGCAGTATGTAAAACGTCCGTGTCTAATTATCTATATATAATATTGTTTCAACTTGGTTAGGAATCCGTAGTTCAGAAAATCTCGTCAAAAATATCCCAAAAATTCATTTATCCAATTTATTGTAAATTTGTTAAAAAAATGCAGTGATCGCATTCTGTTGGTGGATCTAGGAATGCTTCGAATTGAGACAGTAAAGGCTGAGAGAATTTAGTACACATTGCAGCGTTCTAATACTAAGCTAGAAGTTGATGTTCGATGTTCACAACAGACAGTAGTAAAAGTACACGAGCAACCACACAATTCTGCTGTTATCAAAATCGAAAATCTATACTATTTTTTTGTATTTCCTGTCTTGCAGTGATAATGTTGATCTTCCATTTAAATGCCACTGGGCAAAGGCTCCGGTGTCCACCGTGAAAATAGTAAAACAATTGGTGCAAGATAAAACAATTGGTGCAACATAATTGAATAGTTTCGAAGATTGGATGATACTCCCTCCGGACTCAAATATAAGCAAAAATACTTAATTTCACACCGAATTTGATCCTTGGAAAGCAGAGCGAGCGACAGCCGAACTTGTAACATTAACTTGTTCATTAAGCGAGCAACATGACCAGCCGGATCGAAAATAAATAGATAAGAAGCAATCAGATAATAAAATGGAAAAAAAATAAATTAGAATGTTCATTAAAAGTCATTGTCATATCATATATTTAAACAAGCTAGGTTTATATGGTAATGCTGATATTGGAGAAAGGTTTTTCAGAATGCTGGCCACAAGAGTAGCTCGCAAATTTGCCAGTGCCATCACAAGTCTTCAGTTAAGCAACCCATCTTGAAATTCAATAAAACTCAACTGTGAAACAAACACCAACTTCCGGAACATAAGGTGTCTTGCTTGCAAATTATTCTACTTCACCCAATGATTGTAGACGTGTTTGGTGGCAGTGGCAATGGTGGTGGCGGAGGGTAACTAGCGGCTATAGGGACGGTGCTTGACGACAATGGAGGATGCCACATAGGGACGGTGGAGGGTGTGTAGTGGCAGTGAAAGATGTCACGTGGTGGCGTTAGTAGTGGAGGTGCCCAAGAATTTATAACTGAGGATTTTTTAAAAGTGAAAAGCACAAAACTGAAAATGGTTTTTCTTTTTAAAACTTAAAACTAATAACCAAACCACATAAAACCTGAGGAGCATGACCCAAATTTTGTCCTAGGTGCAAGTGTAAAACAAGCACACCATAGTCTTCATTCGAGTTGATATATTTCATTTCCCAGTCCCAACTCGTATGCCTCTAGCCTATACCTTTTATTTCCGTATCATTTTCTGTGATGCAACTCATCCTGTATTTCAAGATACTCGTAATTTATTAATTCAGATTGAAAAACCCAAAATTCAGCTCAATGTGGCCGTTAACAGAAACCAGAAGAAGCAAGGTTCATATAATTAAATACTAAAAATGGAAAGAACAAAAAAAAAAAAGTCAACCAAAATATATTTTAAGTGAACAGATATATGCACCTGAACTTTTTGTCTGCACCAATTATGCCAATTTCAATGTTTTTTTTTCTGAGATCTGTCCCTCAAACCTGGAAAACGCCCACAAAAGGGAATAGTTTCAAAGACTAAGCAAACACCGGATAGGTTGCAAAATACAGTATAACAGACAAGGTAAAAAAGAGAAACAGATAACAGCAATTGTCAATGAAGGGATATGAACAGTTATCACTCACTGTCATTTTCAAGTTTTTAAATTTAATAAGCTTGGAACCTCACTCACTGTCTTTGCTTAAATACCCTAGATAGGATTAGCCTTTATTATTTTCATTTTTAACCCAATAAGCCAATCTTCGATGTATTTCCCTTCTCCAATTTATAATTCTAAATCACTGAAGCTATCATACACTATTTATGACAGGAGAAAGACAAAAGGGAAAAGGAAAAAACAAAATAATATAAAATGCCATTTTGGACTTCTAATCAATAGTAGTAATTAAATATGATATTTTCATTAAGGTTTTACTTAATGCATAAACTTTAAATGGCATTCTCCTACCCTTCGTTCAGTGTCAATATTGCTGTGTGGACTGCATCATCAAGCTCCATATCATCCGTGTACCTGCAATTGGACAATCAAGAAAACAATTGAAATGATAGGGACAGATGTAAAACTAATGAATGATACTAGCATCAAACAGAAAAACATAATTACGAATTTACAATAATCTCTAAAATAAAGTTCCAAACCACAAAATTGACAACTTACAAAGAAAAGTCATGTACTAAAATAGACACAGAAGACAAATCTATTGATAATATATACGAATTCTGAAGTGCACTTATGAATCACCGCTTCAGCTAACCGCTATTTTGGGTCCTCTAAGATTGTGGTGTCAACTTATCAATCGCTACCACTTGAGCCATGTCAGCATAATATCTCAACCTCTCAGTAAGTGACTTTTTGAGTATTTAATAGCTATCAATTATTTGTCATTTAAGTGTATGTTAATGTTCAGCACTGATAGCTTTAGTAAGATTCACAGTCCTCTTATATCACTATTTCCACCTACTTTCCTTATTGCTTCTTTACATCACAACTCAATTCCATTATTTTTATCTTTTCTCTCTCATTGTTGGCAATGAAAACTGGATCATTTCAAGCATCTTCTTCAATTGCTGACTAATTTGGAAGCTTCAAAATGGAGAGGAATTATGACTATGCAGTCAGTTCTAGAGATGTTCATACAATGCACTGGTCTCCACCTAGTTGTTAATATACTATTTTCTGATGCTATGCATGGTTGTCAAAACACATGATTCAACTCAGAGACTGGCAGTCTGCCACAATTTAATGTTTCCAGGAAGGGAAAAACGAGTAGACTCGTAAACTCACAAGTCCATGAGCAAGACAAAGTCGATAGTTTACAAGACTTCAGGTCAAAATGCAGTGTTTTGTGCCTCAAATGCTAGGGCAAATTTCATAAAACAAAACTTGTTTCATGCATCATTTTTGTGCACAATTTGACCCTTTCCTGCATTGCTCATACATTTCTGTCACCATTGAAGCTTAGTGTCTGTTGCTTGATCAAAGTTGCTGGTTCTATTTCTCTAACTTGCTAGTCTGTTGCATGAAGTTTCTGATTATGTTGCTCGAAGTTCATCCCTATTCTGCCTCAGCAAAACAACTCCTGTTGCTTATCCTTGCTGATTCTGTTTCAGCAAATCCTTGGGGTTGTGTTTCTGCCTTGTTCTCCATGTTGGTTCTGTTTCTGCAAAACTGTTGCTCGCCCAGTTTGCTGTTCTACAACTTGTGGGATTTGCTGATTAGGTATGGTTGAAAGGTTATTTTGTGTCCTTGTTGTGTTGTTGATTTTTGATTGTTGTGTTCTGATTAATCTTATGTTTTGGTCAAGCATGTATGATTTAACCTGCACTACCATCCTTTGCCGTTGTGGGTTGCTTTATTATTAAGTTGGAATGTTGAACATTTATAATGCACATGGTATTACATTCGGTTTGGATACTATATTAGGTTTTCTAAATAATATTTCCGTGTTAGGTAAAACTCTTGCGTTGGGGAGCCTTGGTTCAATGGTTATTGTCATTGTCATGCAACTAAAATTCAAGGTTGAGTTGTGGAATAAGACTGCATACAAAAGATCTACAACGGATCCAACACTTCTGTAGACCCCATCAGGACAGAGCTTTATAGCACCAGTTTACCTTTAGGTAAAACTCCTACAAGTCAAGCCTACATACACTTAAGAGTTTACGTAGCCTCTCGAGTTTGATAATTTTGATACCACGAATGTGTATGACATCACCATAACCATCTTAAAATCAACCAAGTCTCCCAAAAATTTGGCCTCAGATCAGGTTTGCTTGTCCAAATCAATCACATAATGTATTCATCTAGTCAAGCCTGCAGAGACCGGAAAGCAATTGTTCCTGAAGTAACATTTGCAAGCCCAGATTACAGAAAGAACAAAACTTGGATGAAGTTGCTTTTGTCCTTGCCATCAAGTACTCAAATCAAATAATGGCGCATGGACACTTTTCACAACACTAAATAGGCTCCATTAAGAATGTGTCGCTGAATTTAAAAATATTATCCGAGGAACTTGATCTAAATTGTCCTTACAATTTTGTTTATCTTGCTGTCGAAGTTCAGGATTTTATTTTTGAAAAGGATAAATAATGAGATGATGTTTTCTCCATCCACTCCAGTATAGTATGAAACAGGTCCTTTTATTTGGTAATAATATATAGAATGGTACAATAAATGAAAATCATTATGTAAAGTTTAACAAAGAGTTTCAAAGAGAAATTCTGATAGTTTTTTATTCACTGAACAGTGTAATATATATACAAAAGAGTGCCTCTAATTCCTCCTATAACTCCTCCTATAATTCCTCCGATAATTATAGGAATGACAGATACACATGACACCTAATTCACAGCCGTACAAATGCCTAATTTAATAATATTTGACTACCTAATTAAGTTAATGGAATATTAAACATATCTTAACACCCCCACTCAAGTTGGTGCATGGATATCACACATTCCCAACTTGAATAAAGACTCATTAAACACTCTGCTTGCCACTCCTTTTGTGAGAACATCAGCTAACTGTAATTCAGATCTTACAAAGGGAAAAGAAATTATTCCAGCTTCAAGCTTCTCTTTGATGAAATGTCTATCAATCTCTACATGTTTTGTTCTGTCATGTTGGACCGGATTATGAGCAATTGCTATTGCTGATGTATTGTCGCAGTACAAACTCATAGCCTCCTTTGGTTTAAAACCCAAATCTGATAGAACATTCCGTATCCATAAAAGTTCACATACCCCAAGTGCCATGCCTCTAAACTCTGCTTCAGCACTAGATCTTGCTACTACCGGTTGTTTTTTACTCCTCCAAGTTACAAGGTTCCCTCCTACAAACGTAAAGTAACCAGAGGTAGATCTTCTATCATTTTTTGAACCTGCCCAATCAGCGTCAGTGTACCCCTCTATCTTTAAGTTTCCATGATTCGAGAATAAAATCCCTTTTCCGGGAGTAGACTTCAAATATCTCAAAATCCTCTCAACAGCATCCATATGAGCCTTGCGTGGATCATGCATAAATTGACTAACGACATTTACTGCATATGTAATATCTGGACGTGTATGAGATAAGTAAATTAGTTTGCCCACCAACCTCTGGTACCTATCTCTGTCTATGCTAGCTGAATTTGAGCATTGGAAGAGCATATGATTTTGTTCAATTGGGGTATCAACTGGTTTACACCTGCCAAAATTTCTGGGCCAGATAGTAAGTCAAGAGTATACTTTCTTTGACATAGAAAAATACCATGTTTTGATCTAGCTACTTCAATACCCAAAAATATTTGAGGTTTCCAGTTGTTTCATCTCAAATTCAGATGCAAGGTATTTTTGTAAACTAAAAATCTCATCTTGGTCATTTCCTGTAACTATCATATCATCTACATAGATAATCAAGGCAGTAATTTTACCTCCTCCTTTCTTCAAAAATAAGGTGTGATCCGAATTACTTGCTCTATAGCCAAAAGCCTTCATAGACTTAGTGAACCTTCCAAACCATGCCCTTGGGGATTGTTTTAATCCATATAAAGCCTTCTTTAATTTACAAACCTCCACTCCATTTGAATCTATCATACCTGGTGGGGTATCCATATAAATTTCTTGTAAAATTTCTCCATGTAGGAAAGCATTTTTTACATCAAATTGTAGAAGCGGCCAATCTTGATTTGCTGCTAGTGACAAAAGTATTCTCACAGTGTTGAGCTTGGCTACTGGAGCAAATGTCTCTTGATAATCTACACCATAAGACTGAGTGTAACCTTTAGCCACTAGTCGTGCTTTATACCTCTCAATAGTTCCATCAGCTTTGTGTTTAATTGTAAAAACCCATTTGCACCCCACTGTCTTCTTCCCTCTTGGTAAAGTCACAAGATCCCAAGTGTTGTTCTTTTCTAAAGCTGCCATCTCCTCAACCATTGCTTCGGTCCATCTAGGATCTGCCAAAGCTTCCTGTACATTACTAGGAATAGTAGTTGAGGATAATTGAGATACAAATAATGCATGTGACTGAGATAACCTGTGAGATGACACATAATTACTAATGGGATATTTAACTTTGGATTGAATGTCCGTTCATATCTGACGGGGTTGACCACGGTTAGAACGGGTGGAAGATTATATTGGACATTAGTAGGTTCGGTGTTAGGTGTGCTAGTGGTCTCATGCAAACAAGGATTATTTTGATTCAAAAGCATTAATTTCGTAATAAAAACGGGATCAACTTCATCTATACTTGTATTAACATAGGTAGGATCAAGGGTTACCTCTGAAGAGTCAAGTTGAACCTGTGGAGAAGATTGAGCCAGCTGGTTATGATCAGGAGACACTGTATTATCTAAATTTGGTGTGTCCATATTTAGGATTGGCTCATTACCTGCTGAGTGACCCTCACAAGATAATTTATCTTCACAAAATAATTTTATATCTGAGATGTCAAACATACTAACATCATGATGCTGCACTTCACCTTCATTCCCCCCTTGAAGTGCATAATCAACATAAAAAAAATTATCTTCATCAAATGTTACATCCATAGAAAGAAAAAATCTTTTTGATATTGGATGGTAAGCACGATAACCTTTTGAGTTGATCCATACCCAACAAAGACACATTTAATGGCTCGTTTCTCAAGCTTTGTACGTTGATGAGGGTGTAAGTGAACATATATAACACATCCAAAAACATGAGGTGGTAAATGAACAATAGAAGGAAGAACACAATGATCGACAATACATCTAGAGGTCTTCTAAAGTTATGCACACTAGAAGGGTCCGATTAATCAAATAAATCATGAGTTTACAAATTTCGCCCCATAAATGAGAAGGAACATTACCATCTATTAGGAGTGATCTTGTCACCTCTAATATATGTCGGTTTTTCCTCTCAGCCACTCCATTTTGTTGAGGTGAATAAGGACATGTAGTTTGATGCAAAATGCCTTTGGAGTTCAAGAACTCTATTAATTCTGTCTTAAAATATTCCCCTCCATTGTCTGATCTAATGACCTTTATACATGTGTTAAATTGTGTTTCTATCATTTGATGAAAGGAACGAAACACATCATACGCATCACTTTTATGTTTAAGCAAATATACCCAAGTTACCCGAGTACAGTCATCAACAAAACTGATAAACCATTTTTTTCCATTATGCGTAGATTATGGGGCAGGCCCCCAAACATCAGTGTGTACTAATGAAAAAGGAAAATCAGTTTTTTTATTGCTTAAGGGAAAAGTAGCACGATGGCTTTTCGCCATTACACAAGTTTCACAAAGAAAATCAGAAATATTGCATTCATGAAATAAAGATGGAAATAATTTTTTTAGATAACTAAAAGAGGGATGTCCCAATCGTCTATGCCATAGCCAAATTTCCTTTTTGTTTTTATCTTGTTTGTGATCACTTGCAAGATGGGCCAATGCTCCGTTATGGGTTTTTTGTGAGACATTTTCAAGATAATACAGTCCTTCACTATGTCTACCACTGCCAATCTTCTCCTTGGTATGGATGTTCTGAAAAAAACAATGGGTTGGATAAAACATAGCAACACAAGAATGTGATTTGGTTAATTTGCTAACAGAGATAAGATTACAGTTGAGAGTAGGAACAAATAAGACATCAGGTATTGATAGGGAGGGTAAGAGGGATACAGTACCAACACCTTCAACAGGAGATTTGACTCCATTGGCATTAATAATGACAGTTTTAGGACAATCAGGAGAAAAATTAGTAAATATGTGAGGATCACAAGTCATATGGTCAGTAGCACCTGAATCAATTATCCAATCACTACCCCAAGTAACAACAGAAAGATTAAGAGCAGAGTTAGATATACCTGACTTGGTTACAAATCCAGCAGCAGTAGAAATATGGCCCTTAATATTTTCTGCCTTGTTATTGGAAGTAGCTTTGCCTTTTGGGTGCCAATCTGGATAGCCATGGAGTTTAAAACATGTCTCCATGACATGATTATCCCCATTACAATGGGTGCACTTGCGGGCTCCTTTCTTAGGATACTTCTTGACAGCAAAGACAGAGCCCTCAGAAGACTCACTACCAAGCATTGCTTCTTGGCGATTTGCCTCAGCACAAACAATTGCATAAACAGATTGAACACTAGGAAGTGGAGTGGTAGCAAGGACACGACCACGAACTCCATCCAAGTGTGAATCCAAACCAGCCAGAAAAATATAAACACGTTGAGAATTAACAGTGTTGTTATACTTCTCAACATCTTTAGCGCATTCCATAGTACAATTTGCAATGGCATCATACTCTTGCCACAACCTTTTTAATTTTCCAAAATATGTAATCACAGAGCCTCCATTTTGATGAGTAGAAATTACCTCGCGGTATAATTGATATGTCCTAGATGCATCCTGGTTGACTGAATATGTCTCCTTGACGGCGTTCCAGATTTCCTTCGCCGTAGCCAAACGAATGAAGAGCGATCTGATGTCTTTGGTCATGGAGTCAAGAAGCCATGACTTAACCAAACAGTTTTCATCCTCCCATGTTTCATACTCATTAGATTTCTTATCTTCTGGTGCAGCCTTTGTTCCAGAGACATAACCCCAACGCTTTCTGCCTCGGATCTTGTTCTGCGCGTTTAGTGACCACTCGACGTAGTTGGTGCCGTCAAGTCGTTCAGGTGTAAGTGCGGAAGAAAACTCCTGTATATGGAGCGTAGTCTCAGAATCCGATTTGGTTTTATCGGAAGACCCCATCAGAAATTACTCAAAGAAACTAAAGTAGCCGATTCCTATACTAGGGTTTTCGGTCAAGCTTTGATACCATAACAAAGAGTTTCAAAGAGAAATTCTGATGGTTATTTATTCACTGAACAGTGTAATATATATACAAAAGAGTGCCTCTAATTCCTCCTATAACTCCTCCTATAATTCCTCCGATAATTATAGGAATGACAGATACACATGACACCTAATTCACAGCTGTACAAATGCCTAATTTAATAATATTTGACTACCTAATTAAGTTAATGGAATATTAGACATATCTTAACAAAGTTCCCAAAATATAATGTCAGAATTCCTAGCACATCACATAACAAAAATCATGAGATAGTTCAGTCATGCTCGCTTCCTACAGAAGGGAGGGCTACAGCACATAATGAACATAAACATACATACATTGATACAATCCACATATTTGCCTACATCATTGTCATTAATGTCAAAGCATACCTCTTCTCAAGAAATGACTTTGCATTAGAAACGTTTTTCCCCATAGCAGAAGCTTTCCAAGAAAAATATGAACCCGATGGATCCACCTACAGCAAAGACAAATTGCACCAGAAAAGAACCTTCAATTTTCTCCTCTCTTTCTCTAAAATCCAGTGGTAATTTTAAACTATTCTAAGTGCAAGAACAAAGAAATCCCAGTACAAACTCATCAAACACAATACACAGAACACTCATTTCACCAATGAGTGAATACTGTCTAGACATTACATGTACAACATATGTCACAGCTAAACTTACTGAGTTAAAGGGGCTGAAACGGTAGTTGGAAAATCGGGAGCACTTAGCAACAAATCAGAGTTTTCCGGATAAGACTAAGTCAAAACAGTTTTACCTCTAAATAGCCACTTTTCGGATAAGGTTTTTAGAAAATATTTTTGAAACAAAAATAATTAAACGGGTCAGACCAAAGAGTCTGGGCTGACTATTATCGTGCGCGCTGGGTGGGGGCAAATCAGAGGATTTGCACTGAAACAGGCCAACTTGGGCCATGCTTGTGCGCACGAGGCCCATGCTTTTACTAGCTTATTTACTAGCTCCACTACACATCTAAGTATATAAAACCTTAAAAGTCTCAAAACCAAGCTATGTGGGACTTGTAACTTTCGAAATATTACACAATATACAATAGAACCTTGATAAAGCCACCAGGTTGATTTTGTGGAGGGCCTTGCAAAGAATGAGGTCATTGAAGAGTTCCAAGCAGAAGTCTTCTTCGAAGGGTGGTGGCAGAGTGATGCAGATGCAACATTGTCCATTTGCCCTATTCAGGAAACGTTGTTCATTGCCACTATGTGAAAAGGATGGTGATAATAACGATGAAGTGTAAGGTGATCAAATGGATGCCCGAATTTGTCAATTTATAGAAATATCAATTTTGAAATCAAAACCAACATCTATTAAAATTTAATAAAATAAAATCGCTCAAAATTTATGCATCAATCATCATCGATATTGGCTAGTTGTACACGATATGCAATGATTTGTGAGCATTCAATAGGAAAGTCAACCGATTTGGTCTCTGGTATGATAAATCAAGGTTAGTCAACTATTTTTTTCCGCTTTGGAATATTGCATTTAATAACGTTATTAATGCAAATTATTTAAATAATTACGATCTTCCTAATTTAAATTTGTAACCCGATTTGTCTCACAAAATCTGATGAACTTGGTCAGAAAAATGGCTTGCTGAAAAATTGATTAAAATGAATACCGATATTCCCAATAATTATTCAGATATTTGTTCATTATTACATTCTTAAAATATAATTCTAATTTTTTTCCGTTTTAAAAATAAAATCATTAAATAAGGTGACGCATACATGTCATATGATTTGTCTTAATTATACATGTGGCGTTTTTTCCCCTTAAGTAATTGTCCTAGTGGCGTCTCATTAATTGTTCTTTTCATCAGATAATGACACCTGGCAGTGCATTCAATGAGTTTATTTATAATTGTATATATTATTATTATTATTATTATTGATTATTGATTATTGATATTGATTTGGTGTGTATATATATATATATATATTTAAAAATTAATATTTTATTCGACTCCGGTCCAACCCCAGTACGACCCAAAAACCCTGTACTCTGGCCTTCTCCAGTTCAATATCCAGTCCAATTTTAATTACATTGTGGAAATCACAGAAGAAGAGTTCTTCTAAAAAACAAACTTGTATAGTCCACTATACCCCTATGCTTATTTGACATGTTCCTCCTACGTACGAGTTCGTCGTCTTCACAGCTTCTACTCATCTGGTCTTCTCTAACACGTTTGCATTCATTTCTCAGGTGAGTTCATTACTCTATGCTTGATGCTTCGCTGTTCATTGACCTGGATGTGTTTTTGGAATTTGATCGTTGATGAAGATTTGCTCTTCTGCGTGCATTTGTTTTCATTGTCTCTATACCAGTTCATTGCTCTGTGTTCCCCTGCTTTCGTTACCTTCCTCTTGCTTTTTATTTTGTGCGGTCTGTTTTTGCGTGCTTCTGTTTTTGCTTTTTATTTTTTTCCTGTGCGCATGCTCGTTATTGTGCTTCCGATGAATCCTTGCCAACAAATCTTCCGATGAAGTGAAAAAATTGCATAAGGCATGATGAATCTGTGCACGCTCATTTTTGTGCCATCCAATCAAATCTTCCTATGAAGTGAATACGAGGTATTTCCAACCAAATTGCACGAGGCGTGAAGAATATGTGCGTGATTAATTTAATGCATTTTGAATTTTAAATTATTGTAATATTAACCTTCGAAACTTGCATAAAAAAGGAAGTTATTATTAATATATTGATGAATACAACCAATTTAGTCATGATAATAGGAATATTATGTGTGCAATTTATTTCTGAATTGATGAATGAAATCAATTTAGTGTCTGTTTATTTTAAATTATGTGCAGTCCATAATCAATTTTGGAAGAAAAAAGGTCAATATTTTTTCATTCTTGTATTTGGGTGATAAAATCTCAATGGATAAAATTGATTCTAGGGTGGGTTGAATTGATTCTGATAGAAGCAAGAATTTTCTAGCTTTTGCGTTGAATAAAATCAATTCTTAATGTGGGACCCACAAAATTCTTTATATTTATAAATAAAAAGTGATTATATTTTTATCATTTAAACGAAATCAATTCTTCTAAACCGAATTTTAAAATATTATTACCAAACACAAATCGAATTTTTTTACTCAATTTTTTTAACATCAATTCTTTTGAAATCAATTCTATCACAATCTAAAACAAGCAGTCATGAATATCGACTAATATAAAATTAAACAAAAACATTTATATTTCTACGTGAATTAGAATGACCAAGTTCCGACACACTGTAGTATAGTCTTAAATGACAAAACTCTACTTTATATTTGATATTTGATTGATGATTTGAACTTTTACTGTAGGTAACAAATATAAAAATCAAAAAAGATTTTTTTCCATATTGATTTTGAATCTGATCTTTAAAATTAGTTATTTATTTTTCTTTTATGAATTTGAGTTTTAGGGTAGGTAATAAATATAAAACTAAAAAAATTATGTTCATCCGATTCAAGTTCAATCTATCTTGGATTAGGTAGAGATCTGCGGTCCAAAGATTTAAAATTGATTTTTAATTGAATATAAAAGTTATCAAAAAAAATATTTCCTTTTTATCCTTATTCCGATTTTAGCTCTTTAGGATTTGATAAGAATTTAAAATATGAAAGAATTTAAAATATCAGAACCAATGTCACATGCATAGGTTACCTAAACGCGAAAGGTAAAGCCAAAGCCAGGGAATATATTACTCCTCCTTAGTTTTCCTAGTGTCAATAGAACACCACGTACAATATACCTTCAACTCACCGTGTTTGAGATTGCAGCAAGGAAGGAGATTGCTATAAACAAACATGGAGTTTGGCTCAACTAGCAGAGGGAACGTTCAAAAGATGAGTACTGAAACGGCATCAGAAGACATAATCAGCAGCAAGTTACCTGAATCAGTTATAAGTCGCATTCTCTCTTTCCTTCCAACGAAAGAGGCAGTCCGCACCTGTGTATTATCTAAGAGATGGGTAAACCGGTGGACATCCATCACCACGCTGGACTTAAATGATAGTGAGTTATGCATTTATCCTCCAATCTGCAGTGGCTGCAAAACCAATTGTATCTCTATTTGCTTTGAGTATGTTGAGGTCCGTCAGTTTTCTCCCTCCCTCTTCCTATTTGATATGATACTAAATCAATCGTAATGTAGCTGACTCTGTGATTTTATGTGTAGTATGATATGACATTGTGTAGGTGGTGTTTTATTTCGCTCAAACAAGATCGATTCCAAAAGCCGGGCAAGCGAGTGTCCATGGCCAAACAAGTGTACATAGACAAGGAGACGGGGAGGAAAATACCAGAAGGTGAAAAATTGCAGCGCTTTGAAAACTTTGTGGGCAGGGCACTTCTTCTTACCAATAAAATTCCAAGTTCATTGGAAAGGTTTTCTTTTGTGATATGTAACAAGCTTGATCTATTCCTTCTGAACACATGGATCTCTGGCATCTTGAATCGGAGACTAAAAAGTCTTCGGATCCATTCATCTAATTTTCAACTCCCCTTCGCTGCTCTTACATCTTATTATCTTTTCAACTCCACCTCATTAGAAGAATTGGAATTGCTACTCTACACCTTCTCCTCTGTAAAAGTTCCGCTTTCCACCATCTCCTTTCATTTTGGACACCTAAAACTCCTCAACTTGTCTGGAATCTTTTTTAAGATTGATCCCTCCACCGACTCTATGACCCTCAGTTTACCACTTCTTAAAAAGTTTGCAATAAAAAACTGTATTTGGTCAAAGGGAAAGGGTGTTATTGTACAAGCTCCTCTTCTTGAAACCCTTTCCATAGAGCAAGACCATTATTTTGCTAAGTTGGAATCCCTATCTCATGACCCCTGTAGCCAATCAATCAAATTCAATGCTTTGCAGCAGCATCTCAAAGAATTCACTTATTCTGGTTGTGGTGTATCACATCAAATTCATCTCTCAGATCCCAAATTTCTGTCTCATGTTTCTCCTAAAATCATTTTGAAAGAGCGTGAGGAGAAAATTTCAAAAACAAGGCGCCTTCCTATTATCCTTCTTCTTCTCCAGCAATTCCATCAAGTCAAATGTATCAAATTTGAGGGCTTGGACTCGGAGGTAAGCATGTTATGTTTAACCTTTTTTGACACTCAATATTATATGGTTTGAATACTTAGTTTATAGTTTTCTACATAAATAATTAGATCATTAGTTAACAGTTGCGCACATGAATATATATTCATTTCATTTTTGCAATAAAATATTGAAGTCTTCCTAAATTTGTGGTTTTTAAGTATGTGTGCATGTATATTCATAAGTTTGTTCTCAATGGAGATTAGATCAAAATTACATTCCTTCTGTTGCAATTGCATTACAAATCAATTTCTTTATGTCATTCAGGTTCTGACACAAGTTGATATACCCGTATTTCCAAATTTGAGCCATTTGGAGCTTAACTTAGTTACTGTTGAAGTTCTTATAGGCTTACTTCAAAAGTTACCGCTTATCAAGACACTAGTTCTCAAGGTTAGTTCGTAATTAGTATTATTTTTTAACAAATGAAAGCAGCAATGCAACTCTGGCTACAGCGTATTCATATAAGTTGCATGCTAGCAAGCTTTTTTTTCCCCCATAATTTCTTCGCTCTTTACGACTCTTATTTAGATTTTGTTTGATCATTAATCGTCAGGGAATACCTAAATTTGCCAAAGAGATCCTGAGTTCTACTGTTGTGCCCGATTCTTTGGCCTCTTCTCTCCAAGTTGTGAAATTTGAACAAGTTAATGGAGAGGAGCATGAGCTGTTTTTAGCCAAATTTTTTATGGAAAATGGTATGATGCTGGAGAAGGTGGGTTTCTCCCTTGCGCGGGACAAATCTAAGGTTATGGAAGAATTTAAGGAGAAGATGTACTCATTGAAGAAAGGTTTCTCGTTTGCTGGTGTTGAATTGTAAGTCATATGATATGATTAGGCTAGCAGAACCGAGAAAGGTTTCTCTTTTTCTATTTTTTATTTTTTATTCTTCTTGTATCTTCACTAAAAACAAGACTCCATGCCCCTGCTTGTTCATTCTCATTGTGCATAATGATAGACACCTGTAGGGAGATTAAATTTATGTTTCCTGATTAGTGTATGGATCCAATTTCATGAAGGCACTCTTGCTGCGGTTGCTGGTTTATCAAATAGAAACATTTGACTGTCTTAACTTTGTGTAATTGGAGTGAAGGCACAATGATTAATGAAGAGCTTATTGAATTTCTTTAGCTGAACATGAGGAGTTGGTATATAGTTAGTACTGTTCATTGGTTTTTTGTTGTGTGCTGATGACACTAGCATCATATTTTGCTTATGGTTTCTGGTCTTGGTTTTGTTGTTAAGGGATCTATATTTTTTTTTTTTTGTGTGTAATTGTGTTGTTACTCTGTCTCTTTTGGTTTTTGTTTCTTCTATTCTGTGTGTGGGATTGTTTCAGATTTGTAATCTGTTTTGTTGGGTTTGTTGTAGTGTTTAGCCTTTGTTTTTAGATTTGGGATTAGCATAGAGTCTAGCTGGCTGGGTTCTTTGCCTTTTACCTTTGGTTGGTCGTCGTATGATCCTATCCTTTATTTGCACTAACATAAAATTACACTACACATTGAGCCGAGTGAGTATTTCTTTCTTGTACTCTGCTGATCAATATAATCTCTTTTGCTTATGAAGTTGAGAAAAATAAATTAGATTCGTATAAGGAAAAAAAATGTTATAAAAAGGTTATATGCACTGACTTTCTTCAAAATAAAGGAAAATTGTCTGTCCACAATGCAACTTTGTAATTAAGCGCATGACATACATGACTATGAGTAGACTTTGTTTCTGCCATCTTTGATGAATTTCATTCCTTCTTGCTAACCAATTATCTCAAGCGCACCTACACCTTTCTAAGTTCTAACCTTTCTATGTTAGTGTACAGTACACAGCAACCGGCCAAGAGTAATTCAGGAAGTTAATTGATTTTTTCTCTTAGACTTGGAAGGCAATGACAATACTTCTCATTCAAACAAAGATACCTTGCTGCACTTGCAACATATGAAGTCTCAACTCTTATCAGTACTTTGTTGTCACTTTTATTTGTTCATTGACTAGAGATTATTGCTCTGATCCGATACATGAAGCGTATGAGGAATAAGGATAGCTGCGATATATGTTGTTTTTAATTTTTGACTCTGATGCAAATGCTGCATTCTATTTCCTGAAAATAATCTGACTTGGCTGATAATTTACACACACAAAAACATATGTATATGCCCTTTCAGAGGCATATGCTGAACAACTTAGGGCCTATTTGATTACCCTTTTTAAAAACAGAAAAACTGTTTTTAAAAAGTGTATCAAACAAGCCCTTAAGCTTTAAGGTTGAGGTTGTTTGTAAAAACTAAGCTTTAAGCCTTAAATGTTGCCCTTAGATGCAGAGATAGACCAGTGCAATTGGTATTCTGGTTTTCTAGTTCGCTTCCTTCTAGATGTGATTATGGTGAATACATCTTATAGGATTCCTCTTACTGATGGTTATACTATTGCTGCATAATTTCAGTTACTGGTTTAGTGGTTTTTGCATTAAGATTGTTTGTTCAATTGCTACATAACGGTATGGTTATTGCATAAAAGCGAGGTTTATGGCTGCTGCACAATAGTCATGCGACGTTTTTAGTTTGTTGACTTGCTGCGTCAAAGTTTGGTAACATCTCAAAATAGAATTTGCAGGTTTATTTTGCTTTAACCCAGCATATTCTTCTTCCCTGCCCTTTTTCCAATTCAGACAACACTTATTTTTTGTTTACAACTCGTTAATGAACCATATGTACAAAGATAAAAGGTCACAAGACAGATTGCGCACAACCTTTCTTCACCAAATATAAGTTAATACAATATACAATAATCAAGTACAATGATGCCAGGCTACAGTACAATTGTGTCCATCCTACATACATCTATTTGCTGAGAATCTTTGATTTTTTAAATCACTGCATTGACTTGCAACCAAGAGAAGAATTTGATTCCATTCCACTTGGACTTGGTCACCAAACTCTGGTCTCAGAGGATATAAGCAACACCAGTCAGCGAGATAGCTTTGCATCACTTTTAGCTGCTGTTGTATCACTTCCTGTCAATGTTTTATATTACTTATTAGCAATGCTTTGTATGACTTTAGATGATGGTTTCAAGGCCAAGGCAAATGTTAGTGATGTCTGTCTCCATGATTCTGTAACAAACATTGCCAAGAAAACACAAGCCATTGTACTTCTTTACTCTTGATTATGCAAAAACAATTATATATGACTTATAAAATTACAACAAAAATGAACCCCAGATCAACTGAAACAACTCACTCAAATTTTATTTTAAGACTTCCAAAGCATTTGGGAAAATAGAAAGTAAATGCACATATATTAATATAATGCCATTGCCATCAATGTATACTTACACTGACATTAGTAATATATTGTTAAATTGCACGTTGGACCGAGTGAGGGAGTTTTTTTTTTTTGGTGATTCACGGGATCGAACCAGGTACAAGTGCTTAAGGAGCTTACTAAGCTTAGGGGTGCAACCGTTGCACCAACCCCTTGTTGGCAGAGTGAGGGAGTTCTAACAATGGATATGGTTCATTTCATTAGAATCTTTTTAACAGACACAAAGCCCATCATTAACAAGTCAGTAAATAATTTATAATAGATAATAGGTATAAGCATTTCATAAAGGATTTGAATCTAGTTACGGGGTGATCATTCTTCGATGTTTAGCATAAAAAACACAAAGAAACACTTCATTAGATTTGAATCCAGTTGGACAACAAACTTCTTTCACTTTTTTCTTCTCTAATTCTTTCACTTGTAGATATATAATAGTAATAGATAAAAGGAGTAATACAAAATCAAGACACATAAACAAATGAACACCTTGCATGCGATTTTAATACCATGGACCAGCAAAATCCTCTAATTACTCGCCTATGCAATATGCATACACTAACCGCCAGAAAGGAAGAACAAAATTTCACATATTGGACATCTCCTTCAAGCATGGTGCTGATATCCACCTACAATTCACAATGAAAGAAAGTGTTGATTAATAGTTCAATAGTCTTTGAGAAAGGTACGTTAGCTCCCTTCGGGATGGACAAGGTTTTGTAGGATTCTCAACCCTTAATTTCATATTTATTACGTACAAACCTTCAAGATCACTATGTTATGTATGTGACCCTCCCACTTGGCTTCTCCACTCCCCTTGATAAATGTAATGGTCGAGCAATAAGGACTCAAGTTAATTATGTATAGGTGGATTATATTACAGTTACACATGCTATTTGTAACTTATTTTCATGCCTGCCTTTAAATTTAGTGTAGTTCGGATTGTTTGCGTACTTCGAATTATTCATTTTTTAGTTCATTTAAATCAGAAAGGAAAATTTATCAGTTAAAAAAGGTTTTTCTATTTGTAATAACACTGGTTGATTGATCAGAAGAAGGCCAGTACTTCAATTCAGTCCCTAAGTGGTCCAAGACGTGCCTTACAAAGATGTGTTGGCATCCGGCCAATATGAAAGCAAATTGGTGAGTCAAATGGTTGGTGGCCATCTAAGATTGACACAATTTGCAAGTGTTCACACCATTCATTTCTTCTATAAATAGGGAGTGGATGGTAGAGCAAAATTTATCCCATTCACAACTAAGTGCAACAAGCATTAGTTAGAGAGAAAAGCCTTGCTTAAGAGAAAGAGTGAGAGAAAAATTAGAGAGAGCCAATTTGTGAGAGTTTTATCCACAAATTGAGAGTACAATCTTATTGTATTAACTTTGAGAGATCACCTAAGGGTGAAGTTTGTAATCCCATTATTGTTATAGTGGAAGTTTAAGCGGCTTACGGGTCCCGTGGTTTTTACCTTCACTTTGGAGGGTTTTCCACGCTAAAATCTTTGGCGTTATTTTCATCTATTTGGTTTGGGAAATTATCCTGGGGTTCGTGAAATTTATTTTATCTCACTTACACAGTTTTTCCCAACAAAGTGGTATCAAAAGCTAGGTCTGTGGAAAATTCTTAGTATGCTCTGTGATTGCAGCTTTGTCTGATCTTCCACATCAGAAAAGAATTATTCACCGGTCACTATTCATTACCGAAGAAGTTTCAAGCACAGCGAAACTTGTTGACTGCCATCAAAATGGAGGAGAGCACCGGCAATATGATAAAACTGACTGCATTTAATTATGCAATCTGGAAGCCAAAGATGGAAGATCTTTTATACATTAAAGATCTATGGAAGCCGATCGTGATGACGAAGGAGAAAGCAACGACTACAACAACAACTCTGGCAGATGATAAGACTGACGGCAAGGCAGAAAAATCAACCGACGCCTCGACCAAAGACATCGTATAATCGATCGGGCAAGGTCGACCTGGTGTCTTTGCTCAAATCCGTCAATGGATTGACAAGAGAATTTTTCAAAACTTTGCTAATGAACATGATGCTCATGCTCTTTGGCAAAAGCTGGAGAAAATGTATGCAAGAACAACCGCACAGAACAAAGCCAATCTGATGCGACGATTAGTCAACCTAAAGTACAAAGACGGTAGCAGTGTATCGGAACACATGAGTGAGTTCCAAGACGTTGTAGATCAACTCAACTCGATGAAGATGACCATCGACGATGAGTTACAAGCACCGCTGATGCCGAAGTTCTCTACCAAAAAGCTGGGACACCTTAGTTGTGTCAGTCAGTAACTCCGCTCTTGAAGGCAAGCTTACCATGGATATGGTAAAGGATAGGATGTTGAACGAGGAGTCTCGACAAAAAGGTGAAGGATATAATCCTGAATCTGAAGCGCTTGTCACAGAAAAACAAGGCAAGCAAGAAGGACGTGGAAGAAGCAAAGGTAGAAGCTCTCAAAGCCAAATCTGGCAAAGAGGACGATCAAAGTCCAGATCGAGGTATGATAAGAAGTGCCACCATCATGCGGCCTTCCGCACTTCATTCGAGAGTGCCGAAAGTTGAAACGATTAAAGAAACAGAAGCGTAGTCAACAAATGACACCACAACTGTCACCGAAGATGTTACCATTGTTCGAGATGCAGATTATGTCAATCTTGCATGTCAAGACTCTACCTGGTAGTTGACTCAAAGCTTCCTACCATGTCACCTCAAACGGAGTTCTTCTCAACCTACACTCGTGGTGATTTTGGGACGAGTGAGGATGGGAAATGATGGTGCATCCACAATTATTGGCATCGACAACATTTATGTAGCAACTAACCTTGGATGCAGGTTATGTTTGAAAGATGTGAGGGATGTTCCTGACATACGGCTGAATCTGATCTGGACGGGAGTAGTTGATGATGATGGCTACAATAGCTATTTTGGTGAAGGAAATTGGAAGCTGACCAAAGGAAACCTGGTGGTAGCAAAAGGCAAGAAAGATACTTCTCTCTATTTAACACAAGCCAACTTATCTACACGAGAACTAAATACCAGCAAGAAAGAACTTCCAACCGAGCTATGGCATAAGCGGCTCGGCCACATGAGTGAAAAGGGTCTCAGGATTCTTTCCAAGAATAATCTCTTGCCAGAAATGATAAGTACATCATTGGAGAAATGTGTTGGTATCTAATGGGAAAACAACACGAGTTGCATTTCGAAGTTCCCCACCATCTAGAAAGGCAAATCTTCTAGATTTGATACACACTGATGTCTGGATGATGAGTGAGAAGTCACAAGGAGCTGGACGTTACTTCGTGAGTTTCATTGACGGCCATTCCGTAAAAGTATGGGCCTTTGCTTTGAAAACTAAAGATCAGGTGCTGGAAGTTTTCAAGCAATTTCATGTAAAAGTTGAAAGAGAAACTGGCAGACAGTTGAAGTGTGTACGAGCAGACAATGGCGGTGAGTATCGCGGACCATTCGAGGAGTACTGCAGAAGTTTTGGCATTAGATTGGAAAAATCAGTGCCAAAGACACCTCAACACAATCTGTTCTTTGAAAGGATGAATAGAACCATCTGTGAGAGAGTAAGATGTATGCTCCCAAATGCAAAACTGCCAAGCTCCTTTTGGGGGGAGGCAATGAGGACAACAGTCGATTTGATCAACCTTTCTCCATCAGTTCCATTGAACTATAATGTACCGTAAAGAGTCCGGGACAGGAAAGATGTTTCATACAAACACTTGAAGGTGTTTGGTTGTAGAGCATTTGTTCACATCCCAAGAGATGAGAGGTCCAAGCTGGATGCAAAAACAAAGCAAAGGTATCTTTGTGGGATATGCCCATGAAGAATATGGCTACAGACTGGGATCCTTCAAGCGTAAAGATCATTAGAAGCGTAGACGTGGTATTTTTGAAGATCAACAATCAAGGATTTTGATAAGCCGGAAGAAAGCCCGCATCGGATGAAATTCCAGTTAACTGGAACCGCCTCTCCACCAATAAATCTTGATGACTGGGAGCTACACCAGATAATCGATGATGCCGATCCACTAGCCGAAAGTCCGTAACTAGAGCAAGTTTCACGCTCGTAACAAGAGTTAGATTCTCGAACGAGTCCAATCGTAAGCGATAGTAAGGAAATCGACTGCAGAGCGAAAGCCGAGTCAAAAGTATTCTCCTACCGAGTATGTGATGCTCATCGACGGGGAGAACCTGAGAGCTATGACGAAGCTCTTACTCACCCAAAGATAAGAACGAGTGGTTAAAAGCCATGCAAGAAGAAATGAAATCCTTGCATGAGAACCACACATATGATTTGGTAACACTACCACAAGGAAGGAAAACACTCAAGAACAAGTGGGTGTATAGAGTAAAAAGTGAAGAAGGCGACTCACGACCACGTTACAAAGCAAGGCTGGTTGTGAAAGGATTCGCTCGAGAAAAAGGAGTTGACTTTGATGAAATATTCTCACCGTGGTGAAGATGTCATCGATCGTAGTTGTTCTTGGCTTGGCTGCAAGTCTCAACCTAGAGATTGAACAACTTGATGTAAAAACCGCTTCTTACATGGTGATCTTGACGAGGAAATATACATGCAAAGCTGAAGGTTTCCAAGTCAAAGGGAAAGAGAAATTGGTGTGCAGATCAAGAAGAGTTTGTATGGTGCAAGCAGCACCGAGACAAGGTATAAAAAGTTCGACTCATTCATGGAGAAAATGAGTACAATCGAACGATGGCGGTACCATCAAGGTCTTCATCAAGAAATTCTCTGATGGAGATTTCATCATTCTTTTGCTTTATGTTGATGACATGTTGATTATTGGCCGAGACAGCGGCAAGATTAGCAGGTTGAAGAAAGAGTTGAGCAAGTCCTTTGCAATGAAGGACTTAGGACCCGCTAAACAGATTCTTGGCATGACAATTACCCGTGATAGGAAGAATCACAAAATTTGGCTATCTCAAGAACGGTACGTGGAAAAGGTTCTTGAAAGATTCAACATGGACAAAGCAAAATCTGTTAGTTCTCCACTGGCTAGTCACTTCAAGCTCAAAGTGAGCCAGTGTCCCTCAAGCAAGGAGGAGAGAATAGAAATGAACAAAGTGCCATATGCATCGGCGGTTGGCAGTCTGATGTACGCTATGGTATGCACTAGACCAGACATTGCACATGCAGTTGGTGTTGTGAGTCGATTTTTATCAAATCCTGGAAAAGAGCACTGGGCAGCAGTCAAATGGATACTCAGATATCTCAGAGGTACATCTAGTCATTGTTTGTGTTTTGGTAATGGAAAACCTGTATTAGAAGGATATACAGATTCAGATATGGCTGGAGACGTGGATACCAGAAAGTCTATTTCTGGGTATCTGATAACATTTGCAGGGGGAGCTGTCTCATGGCAATCACGATTACAAAAGTGTATTGCTTTAAGCACCACGTGTTTTAATACATTGCAATCACTGAAGGTTGCAAGGAGATCCTGTGGATGAAGAAGTTCCTACAAGAGTTGGGACAAAACCAGGAAAATTATGTTGTCTATTGCGACAATCAAAGCGCAATACATCTCAGCAAGAATTCAACATTTCATTCAAGGTCGAAACACATCGACGTAAGATATCACTGGATCCGTGATGTGTTAGAAAGAAAGCTGCTGAAAGTTGAGAAGATCCACACCAACGACAACGGGGCTGATATGATGACCAAAGCTCTACCAAAGGATAAGCTAGAAGTCTGCAAAGAAGTTGCAGGCTTAATATCAACCCCATATTGATACGAGGATATTTCCCCATTGGCTGGAGGGGGAGATTTGTTGGCATCCAGCCAATATGAAAGCAAATTGGTGAGTCAAATGGTTGGTGAGTCAAATGGTTGGTGGCCATCTAAGATTGACACAATTTGCAAGTGTTCACACCATTCATTTCTTCTATAAATAGGGAGTGGATGGTAGAGCAAAATTTATCCCATTCACAACAAAGTGCAACAAGCATTAGTTAGAGAGAAAAGCCTTGCTTAAGAGAAAGAGTGAGAGAAAAATTAGAGAGAGCCAATTTGTGAGAGTTTTATCCACAAATTGAGAGTACAATCTTATTGTATTACCTTTGAGAGATCACCTAAGGGTGAAGTTTGTAATCCCATTATTGTTATAGTGGAAGTTTAAGCGGCTTACGGGTCCCGTGGTTTTTACCTTCACTTTGGAGGGTTTTCCACGCTAAAATCTTTGGCGTTATTTTCATCTATTTGGTTTGGGAAATTATCCTGGGGTTCGTGAAATTTATTTTATCTCACTTACACAGTTTTCCCAACAAGATGTATCCTAAATATAATTCTCCTCTTCAGGTTTTATAAATATCTCTATCGAAGTTTTGTTTTGATGGAAGAGTCTTTTTCCAATCCTCTCGTATAAATTTGTTTAGGTGACATTTTAAATGAAACGTGGCAGCTTGTTTCCCAGTCAAAATACAGCAATGCCAAAGTATTTTATACTCTTTTCTAATGCCATACGAATTTATCAACTGACATCTATTTTGAATAATATGAGAGGAGAGCATTGTCATCTTGAATTGCTCAAAACTTCACTCCATATAAATGAGCTCAAGAATAATGATATTAAACTGATGAAAAAAAAAAAACAATAACTTTTCATTTTTATCTGAGATTCAGAATGCAGTGCTGGTCGTTCCCCATGGCAAAATACAATAACAAATAAAAGGAAATTACAATTTAACCTTTAGAATGACAATTATTTACAGCAATTATTCCCCATGTCACAGTAAAATGGATTCCTAGCCCAGTATAGACCACCCATGGTCATTGAATCCATTTACAACATCACCCATGGTCATTGAGTCCATTTACAACATCACTGAAGCCTCTGCAAATGTAATGCATCAATTTTCAGCAAAAAAAGAGCAAACAGGCAGAAATGTAATGCATCAATTTGAGGCTTCCCTTTTTGAGTCAATTTCAGCCTTCAGCTCCGCTACCCGTTTCCTACTTATCTCAACTTCTCTTCTACTATATTTGAGGTCAACATTTTGATCCATGTATAGTTCAGTCATTTTGAGGAGAATATTGTCAATACTGCGGCAATGGTTTGTTAATTCGCCAAATAATCGTAGCATATTTTCTCCGTCTCCTTCTGGAGGAAGGGCCTAAAAAAAAGGAAAATATATTAGCAGAATTTCAAATTCTTGTAAAAGTTAAAACTACAATAATATCACAAAGAGAGTTTAAACCTGATTTTTCTTGCTGCTGCTAGCTTCTCCTTGATTCTCCATTGTTCGTTGATAGGCTGCTGTATTCCCCAATCATGCAAAAATTCATTCATTTTCTTATACAATTCAAAACCAGTGTGGGGGAGGTATGTGACAAAATTTAAGGACTTTGCTATTTATCCTCCGATCTAATCTAATCTAATCTAATCTAATCTAATCTAATCTAATATATAACTAAGAATAAAAATGTTGATCTAATTACATGTTAATCCTCCGCAGCTAGCTGACAACTGTCTTAATTGAGGACTAATTTGTCATCAACAAATATTAACTCACATAGATTATTTAATATTTTTAGATACATATTTATTTAGCTTCTAGCATAGCTGCACCCATTAACTCCAAGCTGCACCCATCGAAGCAGGTTTACTTTTCTTCATTTCCAAAAGCTGAAGATAGCTGCACTCCTCCTCATTTCACAACTGTGAGTTCCTCCTCATTTCACAGTGTTGAGATTCAAATAAGATAAATGGAACAAACTTCAATGGCAACCAATAACTAAATAATATCCAGCAACCAATCAATCAACAAGGTGCAATAAAACAAGCAAACAAAGGAGATAGAGAGTAGAGAAGAAAACACCGCAACTTGGGTACGCAGCTCTACCAAAGAAGATGACCTATGTCTGCGGGAGAGAGCAGCCCTCCGTTTCACTATCAATGAGTCTTACAAGAGATTACAATTGCTTTGAACCCCTTTACAATGTCCACAAAGAACAAACCCAAGAGTTCCCAATCCATCTCTCTTTCCCTCAATGATAAACTCTCAAGAACAACAATAGAGAAAGCCTTCAATCCTCCCTCTATTCTCTCCTAAGATCCCAAGGTGTTTAACAGTGTTTCCCAGCCCCTAAAACCTCACAAAGACGCTCAAGAACGGCTGCACACAACCCTAGAAAGACTGCACGTCGTACTGACCCGTTTCTGCAGCGTCAGGTTTATAAAACCCGACTGTGAATCGATTCACAGACATAGGTGAATCGATTCACCTAGTTAAAAAACTTCCCCTGCACGAATTAATGAAGTGAATCGATTCCTGCAAGCTTCCCATGCGATTCACAGAGGCGTGCTTCGATTCACAGAGAACCAAACATGCTTGAATCGATTCACATAGCTAGGGAATCGATTCCCAGTGTTCAAGAAACACTTTCAAGCAATTTCATGATCCTCCAAACTGATTTTAAGACACTCTAAACTCCACAATTCTCCACCTTGACTTCAAATCAGTGGTGATGCTCAACTTTATCCATCAACCACTAGCTGCTCTCTCCATTAAATGGAATTACGTCTCAACGCAAATGATCAAGTCCAAGTGATCCTTGAACCTTGATCTAGGAAGATACTTGATGAACTTCTCACAACCATGCGTAATCCCCAATTCACCAATCGTACCCTTCATTGCGACTCCACCTTGAGTTGTCTTCACATGCTTCAAACCGCCTTTCAAGAAGCCATACCTCCTTTTCCAGTTCTTCCCAATATTCGTTCCAAGTGTCCTATCCACAATGCCGAGATCCTTCATCTCAAATCCAGAAGCTAACTTCCCCTTGAGCATACCAATCTCCTCCTTGCTAGAACTTGCCTTTTGAATATCATTCACACTCTCCAACTCAAGATTGACCTTACACACAAGCCTCTCCTTGTACCTTGGTTCTTCAAACTCCTAATGCCTTCCGCCTTCATGACGTTCCCCTTCCACCCAACTACCCTTGCCTTTCCCTGTAGATTCACAAGTTCCCAAGTCCGGTTCTTCTCCAATGAATTCACACCTTCATTCATTGCCTTCAACCGTTTCTGACTCTCCATGCTTCCCATTGCTTCACTGAAGTCCCTTGGTCCCGATTCTTGAACCTCTTCAGTCACAAACAAAGCATAACAAACAAGATCAGCATACCCGTATCTCTTCGGTGCCACAGTCTCCCTCCTTTCCCTATCTCTTGCCAATAGATAGCCAGGATCCACTGTTTGTTGTCTTCCTCTAGAACCTGATGGTGGAGGACTATCCTCCTCTTCATCATTCCCGGTCTCACTAGTGGTAGACTCCACCTCAAACTGAGTTTTCTCCACCTCCACTTCGGAGCTACTATCATCCAGGTCTTTGCACTTCATCCCCATGCGGGTCTCATCGAAAGTGACATCCCTGCTTATTATGAATCTTGATCCCCCAGGCTCCATCTTCCACAGCTTGTACCCCTTCACACCTTCCGGATATCCGATGAAGACACATTTCACAGCTCTAACATCAAGCTTGTCCTGCTTGATATGCGCAAAAGCCAAAGCTCCGAAAACCTTCAATGTAGAATATTCTGCCGGTTTTCACTCCAAACTTCCATAGGTGTCTTGAAGTTTAAAGCCGTTGATGGGCATCTGTTGATCAAGTAAGCTGCTGTGCTCACAGCTTCACCCCAGAAACTTTTAGGTAGCCCAGCTCCCAAAAGCATACATCTGACCCGCTCCAAAATATTCATGTTCATGCGTTCTGCCAGACCATTTTGTTGCGGTGTCCCTGCCACAGTCCTATGTCTCTTAATTCCCTGTTTCCTACAAAACTCATTAAACTGCTCTGAAACAAACTCCAGGCCATTGTCAATCCTTAAAACTTTCAGTTTAGTTCCTATTTGATTTCCTATGAGAGTATGCCATTCTTTGAACTTTTCAAAGGTGTCACTTTTGCTTTTCAAAATGTAGACCCATACTCTCCTAGAGAAATCATCAACCATGGTGAGGAAATAGGAACCACCCCCATGAGTACTCACTCTAGCCGGACCCCAAAGATCCGAGTGAATGTACTCAAAGAGTTTACTAGAATGATGCATGCCACCCCCAAACTCAACCTTATGATGTTTGCCTAGTATGCACTTATCACAAAATTCTAGCTTATCCAATTTATCACCACCTAGCAAACCTTGTTTAGCTAGTTCAACTAAACCCCTCTCACTAACATGCCCTAACCTATTATGCCATAACATGGTTCTATCATGCAAGGTTTGGCTAGCTAATGATGCATGCCCAATAATAGTTGAACCCTCTAATATGTACAAACCACACATTTTAGTCCCCTTAGCTATTATCAATGCATCATGCGAAATTTTCATCATACCATGCTCAATACTAGTGCAATAGCCTAATCCATCAAACATGCTTATAGAAATTAAATTTTGCTTGAGTTTAGGAACATACCTCACATCTTGTAAAAGGAATTCGCGGTTGTCATACATCTTAAGACTAATTGAACCCATACCTTGAACTTTGCACGCCGTTGTCACCAAGGCGAACTACTCCACCTTGCTTGAGCTCCAAAGTTTCAAAATATTCCTTCCTTGGACACATGTGAAAAGAGCACCCTGAGTCCATAACCCAACTCCTATCCTGGTTCCCAACTCATAACCACTAGAGCCCCCGCATCCTCATAACCATCCTCCATAGCAATCGCAACCTCCACGGAATCTTCATTGCCCCTCTCTCTGACAATTCCTCTTAAAGTGACCAACCCTATGACAATTAAAGCATTTGTACTTAGCTTTATTGTCCTCTTCCGACTTGGATTTCGCCTTAGGCTTTCCTTTACCGCTTCCTCTACTCTCATTCTTTCCCTTGAGACACTCAAGCCTTCCCCACTATCTTCCACCTTCAAGTCTTGAAGCTTGGTTAGCTCCTTGGTCCTAATTGATTGTTGGACCTCCTCCAAGGTAATAGTGGACTCCTTGCCATAGAGGAGTGCATCCTTAAAGTGTTCAAAGGACCTAGGCAATGAATTCAATAAGAGTAAAGCCTTATCCTCGTCATCGAGCTTCACATCAATATTCAGTAGGTCATCGATAATTTTGTTGAATTCCGTTAGTTGCTCCACAATAGGTTTGGTCTCTACCATCTTGAATGAGTAGAGATGTTGTTACAGACATAACCTGTGGGCCAATGACTTTGTCATGTACAACGATTCTAACTTTGCCCACATCTCCACCGCGGTCTTCTCTCTTGCAACTTCCCTCAATGCCTTATCGCCAAGGCATAAGATAATGGCACTTCTTGCCTTATCTATCATCTCCTTCTTCTCCGTTTGAGACAGAGTGACCGGCATTCTTGCCTCACCCTTCAAGGCTTCAAAGCACTTCTGTTGAATAAGGATTGCTTCCATCTTCACCTTCCATAGACCGAAGTCATTATTACCGGAAAATTTTTCGATGCCCCATTTAGTACCCATGGTGCTCACTTGAATGATTTGTTCTTTCCCACAGACGGCGCCACTTGTTGAGATTCAAACAAGATAAATGGAACAAACTTCAATGGCAACCAATAACTAAATAATATCCAGCAACCAATCAATCAACAAGGTGCAATAAAACAAGCAAACAAAGGAGATAGAGAGTAGAGAAGAAAACACCGCAATTTGGTTACGCAGTTCGGCCCCAAAGAAGATGGCCTACGTCTGCGGGAGAGAGCAGCCCTCCGTTTCACTATCAATGAGTCTTACAAGAGATTACAATTGCTTTAAACCCCTTTACAATGTCCACAAAGAACAAACCCAAGAGTTCCCAATCCCTCTCTCTTTCCCTCAATGATAAACTCTCAAGAACAACAATAGAGAAAGCCTTCAATCCTCCCTCTATTCTCTCCTAAGATCCCAAGGTGTTTAACAGTGTTTCCCAGCCCCTAAAACCTCACAAAGACGCTCAAGAACGGCTGCACACAACCCTAGAAAGACTGCACGTCGTACTGACCCGTTTCTGCAGCGTCAGGTTTATAAAACCCGACTGTGAATCGATTCACAGACATAGGTGAATCGATTCACCTAGTTAAAAAACTTCCCCTGCACGAATTAATGAAGTGAATCGATTCCTGCAAGCTTCCCATGCGATTCACAGAGGCGTGCTTCGATTCACAGAGAACCAAACATGCTTGAATCGATTCACATAGCTAGAGAATCGATTCCCAGTGTTCAAGAAACACTTTCAAGCAATTCCATGATCCTCCAAACTGATTTTAAGACACTCTAAACTCCACACACAGCTTTACTTTTCTTCATTACAAGTTCTGCTTCATTGCGAGTTTTCTTCCTCATTTCACAGCTGCAATTTCCTCCTCATTTCACTGTGAGTTTTGCTTCACTGCGAGTTTCCTTCACTGCGAGTTCCTCCTCACTTCAGCTCAACAAACGGTACCCTTCCTCATCTTGCTTTTTTTTCCCTCTAATATTCACTATTCGCCACTTCACTGCGAGTTCTGTTTCAGTGTTTTCATCTTGCTTTCTTCACAGCTACTTCACTGCGAACAGGGGAACTCAAAAATCCATCCTCCTAATTTCACTTCAACAAACGGTACTCCTCAAAAATCCATCCTCCTCATTTCACTTCAACTATGTCTATTTCGTGATGCCTACCTTTGATTTCCGGTTTTATCAGAAAATAGGTTATACTTCGTTTCCTCTTATTCTTTTACTACCATGTTTCGGTCTTGAAACAATGCATGTTTATTAAAACAATGCAGGTTATAAAAAATGATCAATATTCAGTTTAGGTTTTTGTTCACCTGTTTAAATATGTTTTGGATATGAGGTTTATTCACAACCTTTTGGAAAGAGTAATTTACAAAACATGTTTTCTGATTTTTGAGTTTTACTCCTTTTTTGTATGACAATGTTGAGTGTGTGTTTATAAAAAAATTGTATCTCTTTGTTAGTTACAGACCTTAAATCTTTTCAAGAACTAACTAATGTAGTATAATATATTTCCAGTTTAGGCAATGGCACGTCCATTTGTGAAGATAAAAGATCTAAATGAGGCTGCAGGATTAAGTAGGATTGGTGTTCGAATTATCTCACTTTAGATAGTTCAGAAACCTCCCAAACCAGGGAACCTTGAGATGGTCCTTATGGATTCACAGGTATTCTCTTTAAAGAATGTTGTTCATACTGGCTTTGAATATATTTTTGCATATGTTCAACAAATATATTTATTGATTAATTATTTGAGAATTGTCATCTTTTATATAGGGTGATCAGATACAAGTAACTGTGAAAAAGGAAGAGTTTGATGAATGGTGTGGGAAGCTGGAGCAGGACAAGACTTATATAATGGAGAACTTCAGTATAGTCCATAATGAAGAGAAGTATAAAGCATGCAACCACCCTTACAAAATGTTTTTCATAGGTGCTACAACCTTGAAACAGAAAGATATTGCTGAAATCCCGCCCTTTAAATATCACTTCACAAGTTTTGGTGATATAATCAACGAAAAAGTAAAAACAGACCTTTTAGTAGGTAATTATTTAATTGATTATAACTATTCTTATTTAATTGATTAGTAGGTAATTATTTAATTAATTGATGCATGTTTTCGGATCAAATGCAGATGTAATTGGAGTTGTGAAAAAAGCTCCGTATTCGAATCAGAAATTGGCGGCTTTTTGTCTTAAGGATATGAAGTAAATTGAAATATACTTGATTTTTTGCTTTTCTGTAATATTAGATGTTACTTTACTTATACCATCTAACATGTTAATGTAATGTCATGTAGCCTTGATACGATTCAATGTACTCTTTGGGATGAACTTGGCAAGGAATTTATGGACTTTTGGGCACAACAAACTAAACCTGAAACGGTGGTTGTTATTCTGAGACATGCAAGAATAGAGGAACCACAAGAGAAATATCCAATTGCATTGTCAAACACATATAATAATGCTACTAAGGTGTTCACAAACCAAGACTTTGTAGAAATAAAGGAATTTAAAAGCAGGTATGTCAATATATAAGTTAGTGCATTAAATATACATACATTCTTTAGTGTAGGAAGATAAATTATTGTTTATTTATTGTAGAATTGGATTGAAGATAGTACCAGTGCAATCAAGTTTCATTTCCCCGAGCCAAATGTCATCGTACTCCCAATTTACTGAACTTGATAAGTTCATGTATAAAGCACAACCCAAGACAATTGCAGAGATAAATTCATATAATAGTAGAGAGGTATAAAGTAGACTAAATGTTCTGTTTCTTTCTTTTTTAAGAGATTTTGTTTATGTATTCAAATTCAGATTATTAATTTATATAAATGAAGGAAGTGACCTGTGCAACTGTTGGACAAACTGTGGAGTTTATTCTGGGGAAAGGGGGTTAGTACTATGATGGATGTTCAGACTGCACTAGGAGAAGGCCTGACATGGAGAATGACGGTCCATTCACATGTAAATGTGACAAATACAATGAACATTCTGTTCCAAGGTAAATTTCAGCTTGCAATCAAAATTACTTTTCATGTCAGCAGCAATTTTTTTCATTCTTTAAAACATTATTAATGTATAGCTGAACCTAATCTGAACATCTATAGGTACAAGTTGGAGATCAAGGTTGTGGACAATAAAGGGAGTGCAAAATTTGTCTTCTGGGATGCTCAGTGTGTTGAAATCATAGGACACAATGCAACCACACTGAGGAATCAAATGCTTGAGGTCAATATATCTCATTTTCTACAACATATATCTTGCAATTTAGAGTGCTTTCAACAACTGTGACATAGTTGATTTGTGGTTTAATGTTGGGTGAAGATGATCCGAAATCTTATCCATTACTGCTTGATCAAATGTTGCATAAGACAATAGCACTTAGAGTAAAGCTCCAACCAACTTTTGGTTCTGCTTCTGTTCAAAGAATTTCTCTCAAGCTAGACATGATTCAGGGAGTATTGGATCAAATTTACTCTGAAGAGGTCTCAAATTAGCCTCATATGTTCCAAACACATTTTCCATTTAAATTTATTAATTCTTTATATTATTACTTATGTTGTATTTACAAGGTACATCAAAGTTGGTTGGAGTGAAGTCTGACTTCAAACTGATTCTTAGTGCCACGGTAAATTCAAAATTTCTTTTAGTCAAGTATATTCAATTCCTTGATATTGTATTTGGTGATGAATATGTCAATATTCTTTACTGATAGGATACACCAACAATTGAGGGGTCAAAGTCTGAACCTGAAGTATCTGTCCAATTTCCAACGGTATATCAATATGAATTTTGTTGGTTTGTTCAGCAATCAGTATTAATTTATTTTTACTTACTATTTGTCACTTTATTCATCAATCTTTGTCTGCTACAGCCGATCATGATCCAGATATGTTAGGTTCTCTTACTCCGGCAAAGAGAGTTGTATCTGATCAAGACATTGGTTCGGCACAACATTCATCTACCAAGATGACAAATACTATCAAGACTGAGTGATAATCAACTTTCCCGACTTATGTTGCCTTTTCTGTAAAATCATGATCTCATTGTTTGCTGTATTTTTTGCACAATTATGAAGTCAGAAGGAGAACTTAGACAAAGAATGTGAAGAATATGTATTTTGTAATCTCATGGATGAGGATTCATATATATATATATATATATATATATATATATGTATATTACTCTGTAATATGTACTCTGTTGACAACAATATGTACTGACAGCAATATGTATTTTGTTGAGTGCCTTAGCCTCTGAATTCCTATTCCCTTCTATTTTGTTTTCATGCATAAGAAAAAACTGACAGCAATATGTATTCTGTTGAGTGGCTTAGCCTTTAAATTCTGTCATAAATTATGTAAGGCCAACTAGAACAGAATTCACTAGCCCATTATTTGGCCTTAGGAGGCTACAAAACAACCTTGATTGCTGCATCAAACACACATTTCTGAAATATTGTAGCAAAGACAATAAATTAGACCGAGGCCAATAATGCAGTTAATATTGGAACTTTAATTGGAACATGTTCTGCTAACATATTCTTTAGTAGCTTAATTTCTTATCCTTATAAGCATTCAAAAAATTTGAACCTGCTGAGTCTTTGAGCTGCATTCTAAGTACACAGCAGCACCAATTTCCCTCTTCAGCCCTTCTCCCTGCCCAATATTTTACATGATTTAGGTGTAATAAAAAAAAAAACCACAACAAAATTTAAGCCTATAACAAGAAAATAGCCTTAGTTAGAAGTAGTGACTTGCCTGGGCAGTACTTATAGCATAAGCATAAGCAACTTCCCTGTCTTTCCTCAAATCTGCAAGCCAATCAAAAAAAAAAAAATCCAATTAATTATTAAATGACAACTAATGCCCAATTTTTAGCATAAGCAACACAAAATTGCAAAGTAAGTTTTATATTTTTAGCTCATACCAAGTTTGGTTCCCACAAGTACAACTGGCACAGTTGGGGCATAATATCTCAGTTTAGAAATCCATTGCATAAAATTAGCTTAGTGTAAGACTCAATTTGACTGCTACAGAATTTTATCTGCTACAGAATTCAGCTTAATTAACAATATTCAGGATTTTATTTGCTACAGAAAATGCTTACCAGCAGTGTCCCATAATCCAAGGTTAACTGTGCTACCATCAACCACCACATTTGCACTGAAGTTGTCAAAAACTGTAGGCACGTAATCCTTCAAAAAAGATTAAATAAACAAAAGGAGAAAAAGTTATTTTTTTTTATCTACCAAAGACAAACTGAATTCACATGTAGAAACAACAAAACATCATGTGTTGTCATACTGTGGGGAATGTGTTGCTGGTGTAAGACTTGAGCATACAAGTCTTTCCCACAAATAAATGTCCAACAGTAACACATTTGATGAATCTTGCTGTGCTCATTTTCAGACCCTTTTTTCTGATCTAATTTCTTCACCTCACAGCAAAGCTTTCTCTACCATTTTGTTGTTTCCATCACTGCAAGCTTCTATATGTCTTTCACTTGAAAAATTGGAGCTAAAAGTAGAACAATGGAAAGGAGAAAGGGTGATGTTTAGAGGGGACGATTTTGAATTTTGAATAGAAATGGAGGGGGGAGAGAGAAGCATTTAATAAGCAAAGTCCTTTAGCACCAACTTTAGTGTGAGGAAATTTAACTTGACCATTATTGCATTTGGCTTTCTGTTTCTTTAAGGGGAAGGCCAGAAAAGCTTTAGATGAATAAAAGGAGTTGTTTGGTGTTGTAGTGGTCTTAGTTGATTAAGTGTTGTACAAGGGAGATAGTGAAATAATGAGTATTTAGAATATTAATGATGCTTGGCTAATGGCTACCCAATAACTAATGTTACAAATTAGAATCATTAATTATAGAAGGATTCAAAAAATTGATATTTGGAAAGTACCAACTAAATGCTTAGTTTTATTATAACTCGATGGATTCACAAAAAAAAAACAGAAAACTTAGTCTTATTATAACTCGATGGAGTCCATAGCTGTTTAATACCAAAGCCCATTATTTGGCCTTAAGTTGACTATAGGTAATGCCTCTTGCAGATGAAAGCCCATTACGAAAATAATGCCACTTGCAGATTAAGTTCCTTTTGGGCGGAAGCACTAAAAGGGAACAAATGAAAGAGAAATCGTGATACCAAATCTAACAGTGGTGAGCTCTTGACACAAGCTGAAATCGTGACCTTTGTGCCGCGACAACTTCGTAACAGACACAAGCTGACAGTGCAGTGCTTCACTTTCGACTATTATCATTCAAGGACTGAAATGAAAATCAAGGCATAATACCTCTACCTGTGCAATGCTTCATCTCCATTTTGAGGTTATCTCTTCTTCTTATTCTACTCATGCAGTTGACAGTGATGAACGTGATATTGGGGGTTTTATTTTCCTTGGTTATAATGCTAAAAGGAGTTCATATTTTTCCAAAACAGGCCCATTTCTCATTGTAGAGAGGACTGGCATAGAAAAGGGAACAACTGTGTTTACAGAACAACTGCTTAGGGAGAAGAACAACAACTTACAAGAAAAGATCACCTTCTATTTATTTCGTTTTTCTATTCCCATTTATTTTGTTTTCTACAGATTACATCGCCTAACCCAGACTCAGTTCTTCCTATTCCCTTCTATTTCGTTTTTCTGCAGATTAGGTGCTTTACAAGCTCGACCACGTTGAGTTGCTTCAAAAAGGTGTGTCCAGTTTCATTTTTTTTTGTGGTTGGCATTTTACTGTTGAAAAAAACCAGCCCTTTTATGCCCTATTTACATGTGTTTTTGAGTTGTGATTCTTTTGCTATTTTTTAATTCTATTACTTACTTATTTCCATCTCTCTGTTTTGAACACCTGTTTTGGTTTATTAACTAATGATGTTATTGCTGCACAATGACCTAATGCACCAAATTATTTGGTTTCGTGTTGCAAACTCAGATGGATAAAGAGCAAAATATACTAGATAATGCAACAAGTAATACACGACAAAAAAGAAGAAGTGTACTTAGAGATAAGGGTACTTCTTTCTCTAGAATGACCGTGTGGCAAAAGAATCAAAATAAGATTCAACAACAGCGGCTTCAACCAAGATCAGGAAACACCACACCACTCTCTGAAATCAGTTCCACTCTACTCAATCAGAGACCTGAAAACACTGATAATGCAAATATGAGCCACTCCTCTTATTCAGCAATATATACTCAACTAACTACTGGTCAAAGACAAGTGAAGAAAAATAAGAGATCAATTTGTTTTGATGGATTAGGTGTCAATTTAATGAACAAATTCAGCAACAAGGAAAATGAGGCAGAATTTGTGCAGAATTATGCATCAGCTTCAGCAAGGTCAGCTACACCAACTTCACATGTCACTCAAGAGCATATAATTGACTTCTCTAATGATGAAGATTGTGAATGTGATGTTGAAGAAGAAGGTACTATAAATGTATATAAACAATAAATATTTAAATATTCTATTCTGTTTGTGTTCATGTTATATCTTATTTGTGGATACCGAATCTCCTGAATATAGGACTTAATTGTGAAAGTGATTCAGACCTTGAGTGGGAAGAACCTAATAGAGATTTCTATACACAAACACACACAAATGAAAGTCAAGGTATTTTTGTCATATTTAATTATAACATACATAGAATTTGATGAACGTTGGTCTATTATTTATAAATTATTTCTTTCCTAAATAGGATATTATGATGTTGGTGATCCAATCATAGAATGTAAATATTGTGGGGCATATATGTGGTACGCTGAAAGAACAAGTAAACAAAGGCATAGTCACAGTCCTAAGTTTGAACTGTGTTGTGGTAAGGGAAGGGTTCAACTACCATTGCTAAAGACACCACCACCAGAACTTTAGCATCTTCTATTTGACAATTATTCTGCAGATAGCAAGCACTTTCTGGAGAATATTAGAATGTATAATATGATGTTTGCCTTCACTTCACCAGGAGAAAAAATTGATAAGTCAATTAATGATGGCAGAGGACCACCAACAATTAGGATTCAAAGTCAGCCATGCCACAGAATTGGTAGCATGTTGCCTATGCTGGGTGAAGCGCCAAAGTGTGCTCAACTTTATATTTATGATACTGAAAATGAAATACAAAATAGAATTCAAGGATTCAGGTACTCTTTATTTGATTCATTTCTCAGCACATCAGTCTTTCGTATGTTCAAACATATGTCATTATATTCATTTTACTTCATTATTAGGTCTCAGAAGAACATTGACACAAAAATTGTGTCCAATTTGGGAGCAATGCTGGATAAACACAATTCACATGCTAAGTTTTTTAGAATGGCTAGGGATAAATTCAATAATGGAGATGTCCCTAATCTGACATTGAAGTTAATTTCCCAAAGAGTTTCTGATGGTCGAATTTATAATATACCATCCGTATCTGAGGTTGCTGCTCTGATTGTGGGTGATGTAGACACTGCAGAAAAACGAGATATCATTATGGAGTATCAAAATGGTCAACTTAAAAGAATAGATGAGTTACATGCAAGTTATCTAGGTTACCAATATCCATTGATATTTCCTTATGGTGAGGATGGCTACAGGCACAATATAGCATATAGAGAGTCTGAAACTAAAAAGAGGAAAAGAAGAAACCGACTTACAGTCAGTGAATGGATGTCTTTCAGGCTACAAACTAGAAGAGACGAAGCACATACTTTGTTAATATCTAGAAGACTATTTCAACAATTTTTGGTTGATGCTTATAGTATGGTTGAGGCAGATAGATTGTCTTTCATTCGGAGAAATCAATCAAAACTAAAGGTTGATAAATACCGTAGTTTGAATGAATCCGAAAACCATGGACAAAATCAAGGATCAACAAGAGGCAAAAGAGTAATACTACCTTCTACATATGTTGGAAGCCATAGATTCATGGATCAATTATACTTTGATGGGATGACTATTTGTGGATTTGTTGGTTTTTCGAATTTGTTTATAACTTTTACATGCAATCCCAGTTGGCCAGAAATTGTGAGGATACTTCAGCCATTACATTTGAAACCACATGATCGTCCTGATGTGATTTCAAGAATCTTCAAAATGAAATTTGATGAGCTATTAACAGATTTGATGAAGAACAAACTTTTGGGCAATGTACTTGCATGTAAGTGAATTACCAAATCTTGATCAAATTGAATTCTAATTGCTTTAGTCATTCCATATTCATTCATTGAAATTTAATTATTTACATTGTTCACCACAGATATGTACACAATTGAGTTCTAAAAAAGGGGATTATCACATGCACACATACTTATTTTCCTACATCCATCTAGCAAGTATCCAACCCCAGTTGATATTGACAAAATAATTTCAGTAGAGATTCCAGATCCTGAAAATGAGAAAGAGTTGTATCACTTGGTGAAGACACACATAATACATAGTCCATGTGGTGCAGCGAATAGATCATTACCGTGCATGAAGGATGGTAAGTGCTCTAAGTATTATTCCAAGAAATTTCAAAACTCAACGACAGTTGATCAAGATGGCTATCCTATTTATAGGAGAAGAGATAATGGAAACTCCATTGAAAAGAATGGAATTTTTATTGACAATCGTCATGTTGTGCCACACAATCCAAAGTTATTGTTGAAGTATCAGGCACATATAAATATGGAGTGGTGTAATCAAAGGACTTCAATCAAGTACTTATTCAAATACATAAACAAAGGCTATGATCGGATTACAGCCGTTATTGAACCTACCCAAAGTGTGAGAGGCACTGATCGTGGTAATATTGACGAAATCAAACAATACCTCGATTGCAGGTATATTTCACCATGTGAAGCATGTTGGAGAATTTTCAAGTTTAAAATTCATGGTAGAAAACCAGCAGTTGAAAGATGTTTTTTCACCTTCCTAGAGAACAAACTGTCTACTTTAATGATAATGAAGACATTGATCAAGTCCTTTGTAAACCATCTGTTACGGGATCAATGTTTATTTCGTGGATGGAAGCAAATAAAATTTATGAAGAAGGTAGAAATTTGACTTATGCTCAGTTTGTGTCAAAGTTTGTCTACATCAAAAGCAAAAGAGCGAGGAAACCTCGATGCAGAGGTTATACTATTGGGAGGCTAATTTGGGTTCCTCCGTGTATTGGTGAACTATATGATGCTAACCATTGTGAAAGGACCAACTTCATATGAAGACATTAGAACAGTTGCTAACATCCAATATCCAACTTTCAGAGAAGCATGTTTTGCAATGGGCTTACTAGAAGATGATAGAGAATATATAGAAGCCATCAAAGAAGCAAAGGACTGGGGCTCAGGTTACTATTTTATATTTAAAGTATCAATGGCCTTTATTTATTTATTGAAATGACTTAATTAATTATACAAATTTCATTTCATTGTTAGGTTAATATTTGAGAAAACTATTTGTGACAATGCTCTTATCAAGTAGCATTAACAAACCTGAGGATGTTTGGAGACAAACATGGCAATGGTTGTCGGATGGAATTCTTTATGACCAAAGAATTAAATGCAACAACAAAGGTATCAAATTAGTCAAATAGTTAATGTTTAACAATTACTCAAATTACTGAAAACCATTGTGTATTTAGAATTATTTTCAAATTCTGTCTTATTGTTTTAGATTTGCAACTTAGTGATGAAGACATTCAAAATCTAACTCTTCTGGAGATTGAAAAATTATTGGAAACAAATAGAAGAAGTCTAAAACAATTTCCTTCAATCCCATATCCAAAAGGATACATTGCAAGTCAGTTGGGGAATAGGCTCATTTATGAAGAACGTAACTATGATGTTAATCTTTTACGAGATGAATTCAAGAAATGTTTCTCTTCTCTTACAGGTTAGATACTTTATTATCCATTTCAAACAGATAATTAGATTTTTTACTGTGGTTAATTTGAAAACTTCGAATAACATTATGATTTCTAATTGTCCAGATGACCAAAAATCTATATTTGATAAAATCATGAATGATGTGCTCCAACAGCAAGGTCAAATTTCTTTCTTATATGGTTATAGAGGTACTGGGAAAACTTTCACGTGGAGAACTTTATCCTCTGCATTGCGTTCAGAAGGTCATATTGTTTTAAATGTTGCATCAAGTGGTATAGCATCTTTATTATTACCAGGAGGAAGAACAACACACTCAAAGTTTAAAATTCCTGTTCCTACATTGGATAATTCTATATGCAACATTCACCAAGGGTCTGAACTTGCTGAGCTACTGGGTCTGAACTTGCTGAGCTACTTAAAGCAACAAAATTGATTATATGGGATGAAGCTCCTATGTCCCATAAATTTTTCTTTGAGGCCCTTGATAAAAGTTTGAGAGATATAATGGGTCTCCCCTCTATACCTTTTGGTGGTAAGGTTGTTGTTTTTGGAGGAGACTTTCGACAAATCTTACGAGTAATTCCAAGAGGAAGTCGTTTTGACATTGTACATGCCTCAATAGATGCTTCTTATCTCTGGAATCATTGTCAAGTCTTAAGGCTAACAAAAAACATGCGCTTGCAACAAGGTATACATAATTCGAGTAAAAGAGAGCTGGCTGAATTCTCTAAATGGTTGCAAATGTAGGTGATGGGAAAATCTCAGAACCAAATTATGGTTATGCAGAAATTGAGATTCCAGCTGAATTTTTAATTTCAAAATTTGATGACCCAATACATGCCATAGTGGAAAGCACATATCCAAATTTGTTACAACAGTACAAGAATGAGGAATTCTTACAAGCTAGAGCTATTTTGGCTTCGACAATTGAATATGTCGATGAAGTCAATCAATATGTTTTAAGCTTGATTCCAGGTAATTAGTGATTTAATTTATTTAATGCTTTATATTCATGCATATGGATGACAAGGTTGATCCATCATTTCTATAGGTGATGAAAAAGAATAGCTGAGCTCAAATTCGGTAGATAGGTCAGAAACTAATGACAATCAAGCATTTGAAGTGCTAAGTCCTGAATTTTTAGCCACTCTAAAGGCATCAGGTCTGCCTAATCATATGATAAAGCTCAAGATTGGAACACCAATCATGCTACTAAGAAATTTAGACCAATCTGAAGGTTTATGTAATGGAACAAGACTCATTGTGACAAAATTAGCAAATCATGTCATTGAAGCTAAGATAATGTCTGGGAAGAACATAAGAAATGTGACATATATCCCTAGAATGTCTATGTCTCCATCTGATTCACAATGGCCTTTCAAGCTAATATGAAAACAGTTTCCTGTGATTGTTTCATATGCCATGGCTATCAATAAATCTCAAGGTCAATCATTGGAAAGTGTTGGATTGTATTTACCCAAACTTGTTTTCAGTCATGGTTAACTCTATGTGGCATTATCTAGAGTTCAGAGCAAACAAGGATTAAAGATTCTTATTCATGACAAAGAAAGGCAACCTTTGAGTACAACAACAAATGTGGTATTCAAAGAGGTTTTCCAAAACCTCTAACAAGTCAGTATATTTATTTCAAACTACCTTTGAATACATTTCAATCTTATTTTAGCATATTTCATAACATTAATTATTCAAAGTTATATTTTTGTTTGCAATTAGCTGTCTAAAAAAATCCATTCATTGTGTGGCTTCATTCATGTCAATTTTGGGGTATTCAAGTCAATAGCCTTTATTCAAATCAATAGCCTTGAAATAAATTGATTAGAAATTAATGCATCTTTCGATAATATATATTTTCTTTCAAATTTGTAGGACCAATGGCTTCTGGAATGAGTAAGGACCAATGCCTTCTGGAATGGCTTCTTGATCATGTGAACAAAGTGATTTGGTTTGATAAACTCCGTCATTAGTGTAGATTGATCTTAAAAAATACTTTGAAGGTGTTGACTTTACTTTCTGATGAGCATTTTGAAAGTTAATGTGCATTACAAGGATAATATTGCTAAGCAGTATGAAATCCACATTTCTGTTTTGTTGTACATATACTATATATATTTTTGTGAGCATTTGTTTAGACGATTTTATCTATGTTATACTCTATGTTATATTGTTTAGAGCATTTGTTATAACTATATTTCAACTATTTGATTTATCAGTATCAATTTGTGGAACTGAATTTGTCCTCCCGTGCGTATGCACGAGTACGTTACTAGTTTGTATTAACATAATGAGCAGTCAAAGATATGTAACCCTCAGTGGTACAAGATGTCCACGAATCGGAAGTAAAAGATATCCTACTAGGAATTCCAGCCATTTGTTCTTTAAGCTTTTTCTTTTCCCTCGTGTATTTTCAAGACATCGGCTCCAGCAGTATTTCTTGAAATAGGAATGTAATCCAGATTCAAATACTTTGGCCAAGTTGTAAGCTCCTCATACTCAACAAATTTGAAGGACAAATCACGCTTAAGGATTAAAGCAGCACACAAATCACGGGATACTAAATTATCTATCTTTGCGGACTTTCATTTTCCTTACATATCTAACAACATTTGACCAACATCTTCAAATTTAATTTCCTTACACTTGTCAATGTGCTGTTTTAAATGCGAGGTCCCTATTTTAGCACCAGCTACATACTCTTGATTACAAGCATTACATTTTGCCGTTTCATAATTTAGTGAAAAAATTCCATACATTAGATGTTAACGTTTAGCTTTTTCTGACTAGGTTCAACAACTTGATATTCATGTTCAAAATCATCCAAATATTCCTCAATGTCAATTTCATCAATTGTTTGCAATACCATTTAAGACATAAAACATAACAATTAAATATAATTAGCTTCAATGAGCACAAAACAGAATCGAATGAACACAAAAGGCCACACCAATGAGCACAATACAGAGAACATAGTGACACACAAGGCCACACCAAAAAAGAGCAATTGCATATTGACACTGAGACACAGTGCGCAGTCTAAAACCAGAAAAAATGAAACTCAAATCAAAATCAGGGCACAGTCTAAAATGAAACTCAAACTAGAAAAAATGAAACTCAAATCAACATCAGTGCGCAGAAAAGATGACAATTATCTTTGGGCCGCGAACCAGAAAAGATGAAACTGGAACTCACCTCTAGGCGATGTTTGCGAACAAAGCAGAGCGAGACGGTGATGAGGCTGGGCGGAGTGAGGCTACGCCGCAAACTGAGTTGTGTTTGTGACTCTCTGAGTGAGACTAAGGGTTATGGGTTGGTTAGGACTAGGAGGAAGAAAGAAAACCCTAATGAGACTGAGTAGTGAGCACTGACTGAGTACCCAATATTTTTTTTTGTACTGGTTACGAGTTACTTTAGTCCCTGTTTACTTTCGGAAAACAATTTGTGTTTTCATTTTCTAAAATATGTACTTATTTTATATTACTAACAAGAAGATGGAAGACTTTTGTAGTAAATAATTGTGATAGAGAAGATGGAAGAGAAACTAGGGAGAATATATTTTTGGAAACAATGAAAACAACTTTTTTGGCATTTTCAATATTTCTGAAAATACTAGATTAGGAGAAACATCTTGCATATGTGTTTCTTCTAATGTTTGTTAGTTTAAGTAGAACTTAGTGAAAATAAAAATAGAAAACAAGGGAAGGGAAGTATACTCATTTCATCCCTTATTATAAGACTCCTTTTGACCATTTCACGCCCCTTAAGAAAGTAGGTATTGGCATTAAATTTGTACTAAATATGTGTTATTTTTCCTAACTTACCATTCTCATCTTCCAAGACTATTAAGAGAGAGAAAATTAATGCACCTTGGTATAGGAGGTAATTTTGTAAAAAAGAAATTTAATGCACCTTGGTCTTTGAAATGGTCTTATATTAAGGGACAAATTTTTTTTTACAAAAGAGTCTTATATTAAGGGACGGAGGGAGTAATTTTTTTTAATGTAACCAGTCCGGCTGACCCGGCCTGGCCCTCCACCAATTCGATGAGCTGGCGGGCTAGAAGGGTTAGGCTAAGTGGGTTAACGGGTTGATAGATCTTAACCCAACCCGTCCCATTTTAGGTGGGCCGACGGACTAGGCCCAGTTTGCGACCGAGCTATGCTTTACATAAATGACTATGTTAAAAAAATTCAAGGAGAAAATCTAGTTTGTTACCTATCATTGGCTCTTGTTCAGGCTTGATCTGCCTTTTTGAAAGCCTGCTATAACCCGTTAGCCTGCTTGAAGGCCTATTTTATTTTAGTATCTTTAAATAAGTTATCTGATCTATCTTTAAATAGACTACATGACTAATAAGTCAATGAAGTTAAGTTCTATTTATAATATTAAACTATAAAAAATGAAAATTAAAACTCGTACCACTAAGAGATATGATAATGAGACATAGAAGTGGAAATAAAAAAGGACGAGATGATGTACTATAAGACCTAATTCTGATTTCTTTGTATGATATAAACTTTTTTAAGGTCTAAATTTACCTTTTAAATATGTCAAAAACTTATGTATGCTAATATGATTAAATTTTTGAAAAGGTCGGTAAGTATATGATTAACATAATGTACAAAATATAATATATTAATAATTGTAATAAAAATATTATTGATATTTACTTAAATAGGCCAGTTTGTTAGATTTAAAAGGTTTTTTGGGTGCCCCGAAGTCTGGTCTTTTATAGACTTCTAAAAAAGCTTTGCCCTTGTATATTTTAACAAAAGTCTGGTTTGGGCCTGATGTAGGCTAGGCCATAGGCTCTGTCGAATGACATAGCCTATTTCCGCCCTTAATTGTGACATAAGTGTGAAAATTTATTACATAAATCAATCAATTGTTTAACACAATTTTGATATTTTTTGACATATTATTAAATGTTTTATTAAGTTTTTGACTGATTGTATAAACCTTTACAAACCGGAGATTCCCTTTTCCAAACCTTGACAAGTGAAGTATACTTAAGGAGCTATTCTTAACTGAAAATGTAACACCCCTCATTTTCGTGACTATGATTAAACACATTTTTTTAAATGGTTATTTGTGTTTAGAATATGTGTTTATAGTTTGTATGACATTTGAACTTGTCTGGAGAGGATAGGACTCCTACGAGTAATTTTAGGACGTGAAACAGGCGAAAACAGACAGTAAGAGGGTGCAGAGCGTCCAGATAGGGACGTCGGGCCCCCAATTGCTGAAAAGTTCGAGCGCAGGTGTAGCATCCCGGAACACCCCTCATTTTCGTGACTATGATTAAATACATTTTTTTAAATGCCTATTTGTGTTTAGAATATGTGTTTACGAGTTTGTGTGACATTTGAACTTGTCTGGAGAGGATAGGACTCGTGTGAGTAATTTTAGGACGTGAAACAGGCGAAAACGGACAGTGAGAGGGTGCAGAGCGTCCCAGATAGGGACGTCGGGCGCACAACTGCTAAAAAGTTCGAGCGCAGGTGTAACATCTCAGATAGCTTTCAGGATTGACGACTGTCCCTATAAACCAACACGAGTCTTTTCAGTGTGCTTGTCCTCACTCACACACATCCCGAGATGCTTCCCAGGAGGTCAACCATCCCATAAGTGATCCAAGTCAAACACGCTTAACTATGAGGTTCTTATGTTTCGGGCTCCCGAAAAGATAATGCATTTGTTGGTATAGGTAGTACAAATCAATTCTTTTAAGCCTTCCTTTAACTGTACAGTCGCATACCTGTACAACCTCAGGATCCCTCTCATTCCGATGTGTATTCGGTTCATTCAGGTGCCCCTTTGCTAGAAGCCTTCCAGGAGCCGCTCTTTGTCTGTGCTAACTGCCGATGCCCAGGCGATCACTCCCCGTCCACGTCAGCCCTGGGTGTCACAGCAGGGCCCTGAGTGCTGGCATAGGGTGCCTGACTCTGTCAGGATTTTTACACAATTTTGCATTTTGTTGTGTTTTGGGGATACTAGGCTGAGTGTTATGCGACCTTTTAAGACCTATTTCGTGGCCTAAGTCCCTCATACACTTAGTCACTCATTTTATACTTTCTAAACACCATTTGGAAGACCTAGACTCATCTCCTACATTCCTCTTCTCTCAAAACCTTGTCACTATTAGAGAGGAAGCTTGATCGTCCATAATTATGTGCAATCCGAACCAGAGGGAGAATACCATTGATTCAACTCTTTCTATTCTCTAGAGCTACCTTCAATCCAAGAGGGTTGGTAAGAACATCTATTTCCATTTTTGGTCATGTTAGGGTTTGGTAATCAAATTGAATTTTGAGAACCTAAGTTAAAGAACCAAAGAATGAATTTTATAAATTCATAGGAACATTCACTTGGCATGTACCCTCTAGAATAGTGTTCACTAGTAATTTAGGAACATAGAGATGTGTCGAAAAACCTCCAGAACCAGCCCAAAGGCCGAGTTCGATAAGAGACAGAGGCAACGCGCCAGGCACCCACTGCATATTTATAGTCTCACCTTGTTTTGTGTTCTCGCGCATCTTGGGGTCACTAGGTCCACCATTTTGGATATGTTCTAGATGTAATTGAGTGTTAAGGACTAATAGGACATTAAATTTGAATTCTTAATAATTAATTAAACTTATGATTGGTGGTTAAGTTTGGCGACTTAGTGTTATAAAGTCTAAGTGTTGGCCTTAGGATTTGGAAGAATAAGTGTGTAGGTTAATGAAACTCCTAAACTATCATTGTGCTAAGTTGTAGGAAACCAATAAAGTTTTGTGTCATGAGTAATACCTTGTCACTAGAGTTATCCTTTGAACCTTAGGGAAAGAAGTCTAATCCTTTAGAATAAAGAACTTAGAATCTCTAAGTAAAACGTGATAGACCATTAAGAATCTCCTTATGAGATGTCAACATGAACTTTGTGACAAGTCCACTATCTAGTGGCAATGACTCTGTGATCGCAAGATGACCTTATGTTCAAGCCTTTTAGTTTTTTGTAGCCATCATGGAGCTTGGCCAATTCTTTGCTTGACGATCCTAGCTGTTACCAAGTGACTTCAAACAAAATAGGGGGTGAATTGTGCGTGAGCGGTGCTTTTTAAAACATTTTGCAAATAAGCGCTTGAAAATAATTTGTTGAAGAGAATTACAATATTGAAAAATAAATTACAAAATTAAAATGACAATAAGATAAATAGCATAAAATAAATTGCTCAAATTAAATAGCTGAATTTAAATGACGGAAATAAGGAGCAATAAAATAAAGAACTGAAATATAAATTGCTGAAAAGTAAAGGAGATATAGAGCAAAGGAGAGTACACAGCAATTTATACAGGTTCGGTCACCAAACACCCATGTGCCCTACATCCTGTCCCCAAAGCAAAGCACTAAGGGATTTTTACTAAAACACTAGTTTTTCAAATCAGGTTCAGCTAGAAACCTTTACAACTTAAAAATAATGTTCAAGAGAAATTTCCTCTCTATGAACCACTTGGGATTCCTACTCAAAAAATAATTATACAAATAAAATGATATGAAAGAGATACACCAAAAAGTGTAGATGTAACAAAAGCTTAGATAGTACAATTTGAACTATGTAGAATAAAGGCTATAAAAAATTGTGCTCAGATAAGTGTGAGTTATTGATAAAACTTTTGGCAGAGTTTCAACACTTAGAACAAGTTATAGCAAGAATATGATAGAAAGAATTGTTGTGTTTGTTATGTACAGGCTGCTGCTATTATAGGCAGAAAGTAAATCTTTCAGTATTAATGAAAAAATGACCCATTGCGTTCAATCGGGAACTTTGACTTTGATGTAATCGATTATGAGATATACATAACTGTTTACATGTTTAAAAATTAAAGCACAGAGAGATTTGAAAAAGGAATAAACGATTATGAATATAAGTGTAATCGATTATGCAAACAATCAAAACACGGAGAAGTTTCATTTAAAATAAACGATTAAAAGGGATGCTATAATTGATTATGGGCTGATTGAAAAACATGGAGAAGGAAAACATTCTCATAAATGATTATGGTGTGTGCCATAATCGATTACAAACATTTTGTTTCTCATATCAAATTAGTGCCAAAATCAAAGAATTATTTTAAGTTGTAATATTAGATGACTAAAATAATTTAGAAAAAATGTCATAAAATTAATTTTGGATAAAAACCTTTGTGAGTGTGTGATTTAATATTAATTGAGAGCTTACTACTACTTACAAATAGTCTTAAGAGAAACAAGTTGTAACACCTCAATTTTTATGAAAATTGTTTTATCAATAAAGTCCTGAATACTTGAAGTTAAGTCGTAGAGACTGATCACCTCGATGACTTTCTGAGAGTATGAGGAACTGTGTGGATTTATTTTCAACGATTTCTATTTCGGTGTCAATTCAGATTAATAGACAGCATAGGCGTATGCTGCTTTTAATGTGAAATCGTCGACAAATTTTTCTATGAGTTTTCTGTTTGACCTGGTGACGCGTACTTTTGTCGTTAATAAAGTGAATGAAATTCATCAAGATGATATTATATTTGAGAATTAATATTTATTATTAATTCATGGTTCAATTTTCAACGAAAAATTCCAATAAAGTTTCATCGCGTTTTGAGCTATCGGGTGAGTTTTTATCCGATATAAAATCCCAATTTGATCCGATTTTGACGAAATTCCAAATGAGAGTCCTTGTGATTATTTGTTATTGAATGAAATTGATTTGGTGATTTTTTAGTCAAAAGAAAATATAGTAATATATTTTCTTCGCGTTAGAGCGCAAAGCGGCAAGAAACCGAACGTGCGACGAGAACCGAGAACGCGAGAGTCATTGAGCACAATGAATTAGATATTTATTTAGGGAAACTTGGAGAAGACATCTTGCTAATGGATAAGCATGCAAGGTGTCCATGTAATGGTGATTATTACAAAATATCTTGTTAAAGAAAATTTTTTATGCCTAATTTGTCCTAACCATGGTTAATTAACCATGGTGACTCATGATTTAACCTAACTAAGGCTAAATTTCATGGTTCGCTCTTCCTTAGCCCTTCCAATTTCATTTTATCATATTATGTACTAAGTTAGTGAGAGAAAGGCAAAAGAAGACTTAGGGGGTGTTTGATTTGGTTTTAGTTTTTAGTTTTTAAAAACTATTTTATAAATCAGTTTTAAAAAATTGTTTTTAAAGGGGGGGAAGCTGTTTGGTTATTCTATTTTTAAAAACTGTTTTAGAGATGAGAAAATAAAAAAACATGTTTGATAGAATTGTTTTCAAAATGTGTTTTGTAAACTAAAAAACAAAAAACTTTTTTGATACACATTTTTAAATGATTTTTTTATTCACATTTTTTATTCATCATGAGACTTTTTTTATTCATCATGAGATTTTTTTTTTACTAGACTTCATCATGAAACTTAAAACTCCATTTATTTATAATTAATTAAGTGATATCACCATCTCATCTTCAACACTTTCGTGTAGTTATTTTAACAAGAGTCTTAAAGCAGGAGTAACAAATGTAGAAGCATGATATCACCATAAAAAATGGTAGGTGTGTTGCAAAAAATTCAAATTAGTCATAGAAGTCAATTAATCAAGTAACATTTGTTCTGTGCAAGGAATGAAGTGGTGGCCGGAGTCGCTGAGTTCGCCGCGGGCTGTGGTTGCTGATGATGGAGAACGGTGGCGGGGTACTTGCAAAAGGCACTCCGAGCTCAAGTCAGTATTGTTCTGATGAGGTCAGTGTGATGTAATGGAAACATAAATTATACCTTTTTAGGCCCTCCTTTTATACGATTCCATTTAGGGTTTGATTTGAATGGACGGTGATTAGGAAGGGAATTCTTTTCCGAGTGCTTCAGTCTGTTGATTAGATCGACGATTCTAGAACGGTGGCATAAGACCAACACGAATCGGGGGACCGTTGATGTAACGGACATGCCAGATCGGTAGCTATAGGTCGGCCACGATCAGTGTGTAGAGTTAGGCCACGGGAGTGGTCTTAGGCTGGATGGGCTTCGGCCCAGTCCGGAACAGTTGCCCCCAAAGTCGATGTCTGATGTTTGAAGAGTTCGACTTAAGTGGTGCATTGACTGAAGTGTTGACAGAAGTTGCCGAAGTGCGATATGTAGCATCTAGCCAAAATATGACTTCGTTTAAATGTACACGGATAGATGATGTTGGAACCTAAACGATTGAGAAGTTTAGACTCTCATTAATTTTGATGATAACAATAATATTCACAAGAGAACAATTTATGTTCTAACAATTCTTGAAGTGTGCAGATACTAATATTACATACATTTCTAAGCCACTTAAACAAGAAGGAAGAAGCTCTCAAGAGAAGGATACACTCCATGTGTCAGCATCCGGCTCATCCTAGTATTCTGTCTTCATGAGCGTCTGGAATTAACCTTTTGTGACACTAGTCTTATCCAATTGCTATGAGCGTCCGATCTTCCGTTCTGAGCGAGCGTCTGAACTTCATTTTATATCACGTGATGGTCACGTTGTTGCTCCTCTTCTCAGAAGCCTCTGGAACGGATTTCGAATTTGGTCTTATGCGCCAAAATTGTTGTACGAGGTATCAAAGGTGACACCTTTAGCTAAAAGACAAAAATCGTACAAGCAATTGTGAAAAGCAAGGTAGTACGAAAACGGTAATATGTACTACTGAGATATTCTCTGGAAAGGAAGAAAGAGACAGCTTTTTGAAATCACCTCACTCAATGGAAAGGATCCATTTTTACTGGAACGGTAATATCCTTCATAACTCCTATATATACCTCAAGGTATCCATTGAAGACATGGCTGAAAATTTGTCGAAATTGTCGAAACTCTACAAGAAAATATTGCTAAGAACAAGCACTGTTGCTATACACTACAAAGAGTCAATACTCTGAAAGCACTGCTTCTGTGAGCAATCAAGTTTCGAGCCAAGTCTCTGGACTACAAGAACTGAACTCAGCGTCCGACACTTTCTTTTAGAAAGCATTTCTATATTGAGCTTAATTTTTATCCTCTCTGTGAGAGTTATTCATACTTGTATTCAACTTATTTGTAAAAGTTGTTTTGGCCTAATTAAGGCTGTTCCTCAAAGGCTCATCAGATCGAAGTTGTTTTGAGAAGTTGAGAGTATTGTCAAGGTCAGGATGTAAGAATACTCTTGAGAAAATTGTAATCAGATTGATTATAGTGGAAAATCCTTCAGGAACGAAGGGACTAGACGTAGCTACCAGTTTGGTAGTGAACTTGTATAAATCTCTGTGTCTCTTGCTTTACTGCTTTCTATTTATCTTTATCCTGCTGTGTTAAAAACAAGTTTTCTCAAACTGCTTTTCCAGCATCCGGTTTATTTCCAGCATCCGTTTAACAAACTGTTTTGAAAAACCTGTGTTCTAAGTGTTTTTAACTTAAAATTTGCGAAAAGTTTTCAACACAATTCAACCCCCCTTCTTGTGTTCACGTTCAGTTAGTATCAGAGCTCGGCCTCTTGGTTGAGCACTTAACAGTGTTAAGAGTAAAGATCCTACTGTGAACATGTCTGCTGAAGGTGGTCATATGAACCGTCCTCCTCTATTCAATGGAGAAAAAATTGATTACTGGAAAGATAAGATGAAAGTATTCCTTGAGGCACAAAATCTTGATTTGTGGGATACAGTTGAAAGTGGATACATTTCTCCCGCTAATGCCCTTGGTGTTGCAATACCTAGGGAAATCGGGTGATGATCGAGAAAAAGACATATCAAACCAATCGAAGGCTAGATTTATTCTCATCCGTAAGCTATGTGAAAGAGAATATGATAAATGTGGTAAGTTTGATACTGCCAAAAAAATCTGGGATTCTCTTATTTTATCTTATGAGGGTTCTGCCCAAGTAAGAGAAACAAAGGCTAGCATGATGGTACGCCAGTATGAGCTATTCAAAATGGAAGATGGAGAAAACATTGAAACTATGAATGTAAGAAGGAAAGACAAAATGTACTTCAGAAGGAGGTTTCAGAAGAAAGATACAAAGGACAAGAAGGAAAGCAAAGACAAGGACAAAGCCCAAGTCATTTGCTATGAATGTAAGAAGCCTGGACATTTCAAGTCCGAGTGTCCTAATCTTAAGGAAAAATCCACAAGAAGCTCCTTCAAGAAAAAGAAGAAAGGTCTCATGGCAACATGGGAAGACCTTGACTTATCCTCCTCTGAGGAAGATAAAGAAGAAGAACGGCACATTGCCTCATGGCAGACACTGATCTTGATTCAGAAGAAGAAGTTGAAGAGGTAATAATATATGACTCTTATTCTGAACTTCAACTTGCATTTGATGATCTGTTAAAGGATTCTGCCGCTCTCTCTATTGAGTATAAGAATTTGAAAAAGAAATTTTCAAAACTATCACAAGATTTTCATTCTTTACACTATGAAAACTCTGTACTCAATGAAGAGAACCAGTGGCGAAAATCAGCGTCTGGTGGATAACCAAATACCTGGAAGCCAACAAGCAACCAGAAGCTGAGAGCTCTCAAGTTAAAAGCTCTGTAGTTATAGGCAATCCTAACTGCAAATCAAATGACTATGAACATGCATTTCAAAAGTTTATTGCAGAGAGTGTAACTCGAAGCAAGCAAGCTTCTATGAGTTGGGGTGTCAGTAAAACGATAACTCATGGTCTTGGTTATATATCAGATGAACCTCTTTTGGAAAATGATTCCGCATCTGATAAATTCAATAATCATAGTAAATGCTTGCAGTGTACCTACTGTAATAAATCTGGTCACTTGAAAAGTGCGTGTACTGTGTTTACAACCAAGAAGGACAAGTATCCTTCAAGAACTAACAAGAAAGGACCCAAAAAGATATGGGTACCTAAAGATAAAATATATGTTGCAGACATGCTTAGCAACAAAGTCAACACACCTATCTTGGTACTTAGACAGTGGATGCTCGCGTCACATGACGGGAGAAAAGCATATGTTCCAAGAACTAAGACCTAGAGAAGCTGGATTCGTTGGTTTCGGAGGAAACCAGAAAGGTAAAATAGTTGGAATTGGTCGCATAGGTAAAGGCTCTCTTCCTTCTATTGATAATGTTTTATATGTTGAAGGACTGAAACATAATCTACTGAGCATAAGTCAATTATGTGACAGTGGTTATAATGTTGTCTTTACAGAAAATGGATGTTCAAGAAAAGCAAAATGATGGATCTATATTCTTTACAGCAAAGAGGAAACAAAACATTTATAAAGTTGATCTTTCTGAACTTGCAAAACAAGATGTCAAGTGTCTTATGTCTGTTGAAGATGAGCAATGGATTTGACACAAAAGATTGGGTCATGCCAATTTGAGGTTAATCTTAAAATTAAACAAGCACAATCTTATTAGAGGCTTACCAAATCTTAAGTTCCAATCTGATGCCCTGTGTGGGGCTTGTCAAAGAGGAAAACAAGTTAAAACTTCCTTTCATTTAAAAAATGTTGTTTCAACCTCGAGACCACTTGAACTTTTACATCTTGATCTCTTTGGTCCCACAAGGACATCCTCTTTAACTGGAAAGAAATATGGATTAGTCATTGTTGATGATTTTACTAGATGGGCATAGGTTAAATTCCTTGCCCACAAGGATGAGTCTTTTAAGGTATTTACTGTCTTCTGCAAATCAGTTCAAAATGAAAAAGGCATCTGTATTTCTTCTTTTAGAAGTGATCATGGGGGAGAATTTGAAAATGAAAGCTTTCAAAAATTTTGTGAAGAAATGGCATCTCCCACAATTTCTCCTCTCCTAGAACACCTCAACAAAATGGTGTTGTAGAAAGGAAAAATAGGTCCCTCCAGGAAATGGCCAGGACCATGATCAATGAAGTCGATATTGAAACATTTTTGGGCGAAAGAACACAGCTTATTATATTCAAAATAGAATTTTTATAAGACCTATTTTGAATAAGACTCCTTATGAATTGTGGAAAGGTAGAAAACCAAACATTTCTTACTTTCATCCTTTTGGTTGTATTTGTTATATCTTGAATACTAAAGATCAGCTTGGTAAGTTTGATTCCAAGGCTGACAAAGGAATCTTTTTGGGATATTCTGAAAGATCTAAAGCTTTTAGAATATACAACAAAGAAACTTTGACAGTTGAAGAGTCCACTCATGTCAAGTTTGATGATATGAAGCCTGACACTGCTATGTCAGAGCTAGATGAGTTATTTTCAGAATTAAACCTCGGTGACAAGTCAGGCGGTGAACATGCATGTTCATCATCCCGTGGTGATAAGACGAAGAATTCTACTTGCGGAAGTCAAGCAAGAAAAAGCTGGAAGTACAAAACCAATCATCCAAAAGATCAAATCATAGGAGAACCTGGTGATAAAGTACGAACCAGATCCTCTTTCAAGGAGCATGCTGATTTTGCACTTCTTTCTGAAATGGAACCTAAGATGATTGATCAAGCTTTGGAAGATGAAGGGTGGATTCTAACAATGCAAGATGAGCTAAATCAGTTCCAAAAAATGATGTATGGAAGCTAGTCACTCTACCAGAAGATAAGCAAGCTATTGGTACTAAATGGGTATTTAGAAATAAGCTTGATGAAGATGGTAAAGTTGTGAGAAATAAAGCAAGGTTAGTTGCTCAAGGTTACTCACAAGAAGAAGGTATTGATTTCACTGAAACTTTTGCACCTGTTGCAAGACTAGAAGCTATTCGCATTTTACTTTCATTTGCAGCACATCATGGGATAACATTATATCAAATGGATGTGAAAAGTGCTTTTCTAAATGGTTTTATAACTGAGGAAGTTTATGTTAAACAACCTCCTGGTTTTGAAGATATTGAATTTCCAGAACATGTTTTTAAACTTAAAAAGGCTCTATATGGTCTTAAGCAAGCTCCCAGAGCATGGTATGATAAACTAAGTTCCTTCTTAATGAAAAATGGATTTACAAGAGGTTTAGTTGACACTACTCTTTTCAAAAAATCCTCAAACAAGCATTTCATACTTGTTCAAATCTATGTTGATGATATCATTTTTGGAGCCACTAATGAAAGCCTTTGCAAAGAATTTTCTAAGCTTATGCAGGCTGAATTTGAGATGAGCATGATGGGTGAATTAAAGTTTTTCCTTGGAATACAAATCAAGCAATGCTGTGATGGTATCTATATACATCAAAGCAAATATATCAAAGAATTATTAAAGAAATTCAAGATGCTGGATTGTAAGCCTATGTGTACACCTATGCATCCTACCTGCACTCTTAGTAAAGATGAAATTGGTAAGAAGGTAGATCAGAAAATGTACAGAGGTATGATTGGATCTCTACTTTATCTTACGGCTTCAAGACCTGACATTATGTTCAGCGTCTGCCTGTGTGCTAGATTTCAATCAGATCCTAGAGAATCACACCTAAGTGCTGTTAAAAGAATATTCAGATATTTGCAAGGAACTACTAATCTTGGTTTGCTTTATAAGAAATCAAAAGATTACAAATTAGTAGGTTTCTGTGATGCTGACTTTGCTGGAGACCGAATTGAAAGAAAGAGCACAAGTGGAGGCTGCCAGTTCCTTGGAGCTAATCTTGTGTCTTGGTCAAGCAAAAGGCAAAGCACAATTGCACTCTCAACAGCAGAAGCTGAATACATCTCAGCAGCAAGTTGCAGTTCTCAACTTCTGTGGATGAAGTATCAACTTGAAGACTACCTGATAAAAGAGAGTAACATTCCTATCTTCTGTGATAATACATCTGCCATATGTCTTACTAAAAATCCTATATTGCATTCTAGAGCAAAGCACATTGAGATTAAGCATCATTTTATAAGAGACTATGTTCAGAAGGGTATTCTAGAAATAAAATTTGTAGACACTGATCATCAGTGGGCTGACATATTTACAAAACCCTTGCTAAAGATAGATTCAATTTTATAAGAAGAAATTTAAACTTTCATCTTATAGAAGAATGATTAATCTCAATATTCAAAATAAACAAAATCTCAGCATCTGATATGACATAAGCATGTATGTGCATAAGCATCTTATTTGTCATATGCATCATAACTCATCATCTGGTGAATCAGTTGCGTGCGTCCGAGCACACCCACATGTGTCACACGTGTTAAGGACTCAAGCGTCTCATCATATCTACTGAGTCATGATTATTTACGTTTTCAATAAAAACTTTTACTTTTATTTTAGCGTCTGCATTTAATCAAAAGGCGAATCTTTATTTTATTTTCTTTTTGATTTAATTTTTTATGTGGAAATACGAAGCGATATTTTGAAAAAGAACTGTACCATTCTCTATTAACTTTCCCACTACTCCACATTTTTCGCTCCACTCTGCTTTTTCTGCAAAACGGTACTCGTTCTCTCTTTCTCTCTATCTCTCTCGGTGTGTGTTTTCGAACCCTAAAACCTCCATCATATTCTCTTCAATTGCTACAATGGCCGATAGAAAGGTTAGACAATACACTGCTGCCTTCGATGTCTTCTCTGAGGCAAAACTTCTGAATGAGAACCGGGTTGATTTCGAAAACTTCAAGCTATATGGTTTTGACTTTGAGGAAGGTCTTGAAAAACTGGGATGGAAGAACTACTTCATTTGGGAACTAGTGGACGTACTGAGCTACGCTATTAAGGAATTCTGGGGAAGTGCATACTTACTTCCGGGGGAAATAATAGAAGGTCACATCAGAGGATTCAAACTACGCCTCACTATCAACTCTATTGCTCAGACAATCAAGTGTCCGTGTGAAGGAATCAGTTACCACTCAAACTGGGCTGATGCTTACAGAGGACTTGAGAGAGTCAATGAAGCTCTGTTTGAGAACTACCGTGAACTGAAGAAGAAGAAGAACATCTCTCCCACGGCTAAAGACTTGAAGAGCCACTACCGTGTACTGCACAAAATCATCGCCAAAAGCGTGATTCTGAAGGCTGGGTCAAGCGACATAGTGAACTACGAGCAAAAGTTCATTATGAGGAACAACATGGATGGGAAGAAAATCAATCTGCCAAGGTTAATTATCAACAATCTGATAAATGCCCTTGTCTTCTCAAGGAAGAATGTTGATAAGAAGAATATCGTCAAGATAATCCCATATGGAGTTCTTCTCTCCATTATGATGATCAAAGACTGCATTGTAAGGAAGCTGACTGACTCCATCAACACAGAGGAAAAAGAAAATTACTTTGGTGTTGGTGCTGTTGTGCGTCCAGAAGTTTTTGGAGTCAACAGTTTGGTCAGGATGCAGCTTATTATAGGCTCTATGATCAAGAAGGTGAAAATAGAGCAACAGGAAGGAGAAGCTGAAATGAAAACCACCAGAAGCTCAATGACTGGTGTGAAAAGACCTGCTGAGTCCCCTTCAAGGGAGACCAGAAGAACAAAGCGTAGGTGGCACCGCACTCATGTTGAAGAACCAGAAGATGAGGATAGAATTCCCATCAGAAAGGTCTTGGAGAAATAATTTAGACTAGCAGCTGAAACGGATGCTTCAGCGTCCGGTCAAGGGAAGCAAATACCTCCTCCCCCTCCTACTGTTGCTGTCACCAGAGGGTCCAAAAAAAGGTTGGTCAAGCCACCAGAAGGTGACCCAAAGGTACTTGATTTTACTGCTGATGAATCAGTATCTGTGTTTGATGCTCATGATGTTATTCCTGCACCACCTTTGTCTGTTTCACAACCACAAACACAAACCAGGAAAACCAAAATGAGCCTCCAACAAACCTCAACTCTCTCTAAACCTCACTGACTACATATATCTCCAAACTTCACTCTCATCCCTTTAATCTTTTATTCAAAATACCTCCCATTAATCCCTTCAAACCCTACACACCTAAAACCTACAAAATCACCAAAACCACACCCACCTTACTCACCATTACCCTTAAACCTACAGACGCTGGTGGAAGGAAGAATGTCTCATACAAACAACAGTTTGTTAAGTATGAGATATATCATAGCATCTACAATCGTCCCTCTACATGGCATTTGAAGACCTTCACCTCTGGAGCTGCCAGATTGGAGATTGCCTCTCCAATAAGTGCAACCTTCAAGGATGGAGAAGACCACTTCCAGATGTCATTTAAAGGAAGATTGAGACCAGCATCTGGAAGCAGAGCAATTCCCTTCTCTGTTGATCTTCCTAGATCCCTACCACAATATGAATCGCTCACTTTGGAAGAATGCGGAAGGTGGATTACAGATGAAAAAGCTGCCTTCATGGCACACTGTCTTGAGATGAAGAAGATTGAAGTAATCAGACAGTACAGGGAGATATACATAACTGTTTACATGTTTAAAAATTAAAGCACAGAGAGATTTGAAAAAGGAATAAACGATTATGAATATAAGTGTAATCGATTATGCAAACAATGAAAACACGGAGAAGTTTCATTTAAAATAAACGATTAAAAGGGATGCTATAATTGATTATGGGCTGATTGAAAAACATGGAGAAGGAAAACATTCTCATAAATGATTACGGTGTGTGCCATAATCGATTACAAACATTTTGTTTCTCATATCAAATTAGTGCCAAAATCAAAGAATTATTTCAAGTTGTAATACTAGATGACTAAAATAATTTAGAAAAAATGTCATAAAATTAATTTTGGATAAAAACCTTTGTGAGTGTGTGATTTAATATTAATTGAGAGCTTACTACTACTTACAAATAGTCCTAAGAGAAACAGGTTGTAACACCTCAATTTTAATGCAAATTGTTTTATCAATAAAGTCCTGAATACTTGAAGTTAAGTCGTAGAGACTGATCACCTCGATGACTTTCTGAGAGTATGAGGAACTGTGTAGATTTATTTTCAACGATTTCTATTTCGGTGTCAATTCAGATTAATAGACAACATAGACGTATGCTGCTTTTAATGTGAAATCGTCGACAAATTTTTCTATGAGTTTTCTGTTTGACCTGGTGACGCGTACTTTTGTCGTTAATAAAGTGAATGAAATTCATCAAGATGATATTATATTTGAGAATTAATATTTATTATTAATTCATGGTTCGATTTTCAACGAAAAATTCCAATAAAGTTTCATCGCGTTTTGAGCAATCGGGTGAGTTTTTATCCAATATAAAATCCCAATTTGATCCGATTTTGACGAAATTCCAAATGAGAGTCATTGTGATAATTTGTTATTGAATGAAATTGATTTGGTGATTTTTTAGTCAAAAGAAAATATAGTAATATATTTTCTTCGCGTTAGAGCGCAAAGCGGCAAGAAACCGAACGTGCGACGAGAACCGAGAACGCGAGAGTCATTGAGCACAATGAATTAGATATTTATTTAGGGAAACTTGGAGAAGACATCTTGCTAATGGATAACCATGCAAGGTGTCCATGTAATGGTGATTATTACAAAATATCTTGTTAAAGAAAATTTTTTATGCCTAATTTGTCCTAACCATGGTTAATTAACCATGGTGGCTCATGATTTAACCTAACTAAGGCTAAATTTCGTGGTTCGCTCTTCCTTAGCCCTTCCAATTTCATTTTATCATATTATGTACTAAGTTAGTGAGAGAAAGGCAAAAGAAGACTTAGGGGGTGTTTGATTTGGTTTTAGTTTTTAGTTTTTAAAAACTATTTTATAAATCAGTTTTAAAAAATTGTTTTTAAAGGGGGGGGAAGCTGTTTGGTTATTCTATTTTTAAAAACTGTTTTAGAGATGAGAAAATAAAAAAACATGTTTGATAGAATTGTTTTCAAAATGTGTTTTGTAAACAAAAAAACAAAAAACTTTTTTGATACACATTTTTAAATGATTTTTTTATTCACATTTTTTATTCATCATGAGATTTTTTTTATTCATCATGAGATTTTTTTTTACTAGACTTCATCATGAAACTTAAAACTCCATTTATTTATAATTAATTAAGTGATATCACCATCTCATCTTCAACACTTTCGTGTAGTTATTTTAACAAGAGTCTTAAAGCAGGAGTAACAAATGTAGAAGCATGATATCACCATAAAAAAATGGCAGGTGTGTTGCAAAAAATTCAAATTAGTCATAAAAGTCAATTAATCAAGTAACATTTGTTCTGTGCAAGGAATGAAGTGGTGGCCGGAGTCGCTGAGTTTGCCGCGGGCTGTGGTTGCTGATGATGGAGAACGGTGGCGGGGTACTTGCAAAAGGCACTCCGAGCTCAAGTCAGTATTGTTCTGATGAGGTCAGTGTGATGTAATGGAAACATAAATTGTACCTTTTTAGGCCCTCTTTTTATACGATTCCATTTAGGGTTTGATTTGAATGGACGGTGATTAGGAAGGGAATTCTTTTCCGAGTGCTTCAGTCTGTTGATTAGATCGACGATTCTAGAACGGTGGCATAAGACCAACACGAATTGGGGGATCGTTGATGTAACGAACATGTCAGATCGGTAGCTATAGGTCGGCCACGATCAGTGTGTAGAGTTAGGCCACAGGAGTGGTCTTAGGTTGGATGGGCTTCGGCCCAGTCCGGAATAGTTGCCCACAAAGTCGATGTCTGATGTTTGAGGAGTTCGACTTAAGTGGTGCATTGACTGAAGTGTTGACAGAAGTTGCCGAAGTACGATATGTAGCATATTGCCAAAATATGACTTCGTTTAAATGTACACGGATAGATGATGTTGGAACCTAAACGATTGAGAAGTTTAGACCCTCATTAATTTTGATGATAACAATAATATTCACAAGAGAATAATTTATGTTCTAACAATTCTTGAAGTGTGCAGATACTAATATTACATACATTTCTAAGCCACTTAAACAAGAAGGAAGAAGCTCTCAAGAGAAGGATACACTCCATGTGTCAGCATCCGGCTTATCCTAGTATTTTGTCTTCGTGAGCGTCTGGAATTAACCTTTTGTGACACTAGTCTTATCCAATTGCTATGAGCGTCCGATCTTCCGTTCTGAGCGAGCGTCTGAACTTCATTTTATATCACGTGATGGTCACGTTGTTGCTCCTCTTCTCAGAAGCCTCTGGAACGGATTTCGAATTTGATCTTATGCGCCAAAATTATTGTACGAGGTATCAAAGGTGACACCTTTAGCTAAAAGACAAAAATCGTACAAGCAATTGTGAAAAGCAAGGTAGTACGAAAACGGTAATATGTACTACTGAGATATTCTCTGGAAAGGAAGAAAGAGACAGCTTTTTGAAATCACCTCACTCAATGGAAAGGAGCCATTTTTACTGTAACGGTAATATCCTTCATAACTCCTATATATACCTCAAGGTATCCATTGAAGACATGGCTGAAAAACTGTCGAAACTCTACAAGAAAATATTGCTAAGAACAAGCACTGTTGCTATACACTACAAAGAGTCAATACTCTGAAAGCACTGCTTCTGTGAGCAATCAAGTTTCGAGCCAAGTCTCTGGACTACAAGAACTGAACTCAGCGTCCGACACTTTCTTTTAGTAAGCATTTCTATATTGAGCTTAATTTTTATCCTCTCTGTGAGAGTTATTCATACTTGTATTCAACTTATTTGTAAAAGTTGTTTTGGCCTAATTAAGGCTGTTCCTCAAAGGCTCGACCAGATCGAGTCGTTTTGAGAAGTTGAGAGTATTGTCAAGGTTGTGACAGAAGCATACTCTTGAGGAAATTGTAATCAGATTGATTATAGTGGAAAATCCTTAAGGAACGAAGGGACTAGACGTAGCTACCAGTTTGGTAGTGAACTAGTATAAATATCTGTGTCTCTTGCTTTACTGCTTTCTATTTATCTTTATCCTGCTGTTTTAAAAACAAGTTTTCTCAAATCGCTTCAAAGATCCTGGTTTATTTTCAAAGATCCGTTTAACAAACTGTTTTGAAAAACCTGTGTTCTAAGTGTTTTTAACTTAAAGTTTGCGAAAAGTTTTCAACACAATTCAACCCCCTTCTTGTGTTCACGTTCAGATGATGTGTCGAGGTTTGACGTCGAAGCGACTGAATTTGTCGAAGTGTGACTTTAGGTGCTGTCGAAGTATGACTTTGATTCGAACCAAGAAATTACGTCTCTAGGTGTTTGTCGAAGTGATATTTCGACTCAAACCGTCTAGGAGTGACCTAAGGTTGAACCATTCAGTGCTACTTCGACACTCATTTTGAAGTTCGACTTCGAATAGGTCGTTACCGTACGCGACACACATCGTTGCCTGATGATGGTTTTCAGGGTGTTCTATGTCAAAAACCCTAATCGAAGCGTCACTTCAATCGTTTCAAACCGAAAAAGGCGGCCTCGTTTCGCGTGCGTGTGCGGCATGTCGGTTATTAGATTGAGGCGACGCCTGGTTTGCACACCAATTAATGCGGTTTAATGATTGCTTTTCCTCTATAAATATAGGAGGAGGAGTTTTATTTGGCATTTTTGTTGCCACTCTTTCCCTCTGCGTGCTTCTGCTTCTGTGAGAGCTTCTAAGGCCTTTCCTATTCTTTTCTATAGTTTCACGTCCTGCTCTATGGGTTCTCTTCTTCCAGCATCCATTATCAGCAGCGAAACTCAAGGTATGTATTTCCTCCCACCTTGCTCTACTTTCCCTCCGTTTTGGGTGTGCCGCCTCAAAGGCTGGCTGAATCCCCTTTCCCTCGTGGTTGCTCTTAGCTTTTGCCTGGGTTTCATGTTTAGTCGCCCAGTTTTCACTCTTTTTAGCGAGTTTTCGGCATTAACCATGAGTTTCCCGGCGAGACTATGAATTTTTCGGCGAGGTTATGAGTTTTCCGGTAAGGGTTATGAGTTTTTCGGTGAGGGTTATGAGTTTTCTGGTGAGGGTTATGAGTTTTTCGGGTTTTGTTAGTTGGGGAGTTCGATGATTAAGCGATCCTTTTCTTGGGCAGGCCGGCGATGGGAAAACCAAAGGACCCGAAGCGTAAGAGAGGATACTCCCCACCTTCCAACGTTGACCGATACAAGTTGGTGGCCGACGATGCTTTGTGCGCTAAATCGGTGTTCCGCAACGAGAATAAATTGGCCGAATTCCTACCTTACCTGGACATCGGCCAGGGTAAAGGAAATCTTAAAAACTGGGAAGTTATTTCCCCTGGAATCAATGATCGGGTCTGCGTGGAGCCTGCCGAAGACGAGGATTTTTTTCTGCCCATGCACAAAGTGTATTTTACCGAACTGGGTGTTCGGTTGCCGTTCACCAACTTTCAACTCAAAGTTCTAAACCATCTACGGGTTGCCCCCTCTTAACTCCATCAGAACGCGTGGGCTTTTATCCGGAGTTTTGAGTTAGTTTGCTCTTATCTCGGTATCCCAGCACTTAGAAGCGTGTTCTTCTATTTCTTCTTCCCAATGAGGTCGGCTGAAAGAAGTGATGCTCTGCAGGGGTGGTTATCTTTGAAACTGAAGGTCAGATTGATTAAAGCACATAGCGACTCCGTTTGGGGATTCAAGCGTGATTACTTCTATTTGAAACCTTGAACTGGTCGGCGTAGAAATGCTTTGTTAGGAAAAAGGAAGGGGGAGGAATAGAGGAGTTAGTCCGACCCTTTTGGAGCCAGGATCACTTTCTCGTAGAACGTAAGGAGTTCAGTACTCCCAAAGACTCGTTAGACGAACAAGACGTCGACTGTGTAAATAAGCTAACGGACTTCGTAGATGGGTTTGCTCCCGAAGTAAAGGACACTGGGATGGGTCAAAAGACTTCGGCCCGCTTCATGAGTAGTCGACACTTGATGAGCTGTACCTCGGAAGAAGAGGTTAAGGAGTGTTTAGCTAATATATGTGCGTGTGGATAAGTTTTGCTTACCTTGTATGTGCTATTTCTAACTCTTGTTTTTATAATTTTAGGTGCAATGGCGGACATCGCGGCTCTGAGTGAGTTCCTCGAAAGGAAGAAAAGGAAAGCTGCTTTAACAGGTACTTCAACTTCGGCTGGCTTGGCTAGCTCTTCGGCGGGTTCACCTGCTCCACACCGAGTTTCTACCCCGACTTCGGGCCAGGTGGATGTTCTGGAGGTCGACGAGGTTCAAGTTCTTTCTTCTTAAGGCAAGAGAAAGGATGCCGAAGTTGATCAAGGTATCCGAGTTTTGAAAAAGCACAAGAAAGATGTCGGGAAGAAACCAAGCCGCCTGGAACGGGTCACTGGGAGCGGTGACTTCTCCGGAAGCGATGACCCGACAGTATAGACGCACAACAATGTCTTGACTTTAGACGAACTGCGTCACTACACGTCAGCTACAGGTAAGGTCTATCTGTCGACCTTGTCCAGTTCGGTGCGTGAAGACACAGTATTGGAATGTTTGAGCTGGATGGTATGGAGCTTGAGCCTCTTTGTTCATACAGCCAAACGCAATGCTGCGTTGGAGAAGGAGAACACTGAGTACCATAAGGCAGCCGAGGAGGTGAAGAATCGTGTTGATGAGATTAGGAAGAGGAAGGCCAAGATGACCGACCTTGAGAACAACCTGTTGGACAAATCTAATAAGCTAGAAAATGCCAAGAATGAGATCGCGGGGTTGCAGCAGAGGGTCATCGACCTTCAGAAGGAACGCGACGATCTTGTCTTTGAGAAGAGAAACCTTCAAGCAGAGAAGGCTGAAGAAAAGGAGAGGTTTGAGAAGAGTTTTGGAAGAGGCTAAGATAACTCTTACTTCATCCCAAACAGAAGTTGTAAACTGGAAGGACATCGCTGAGAAATTTGGGGACCAGCAGTTCGAAATTGCTATTAGCCAAATTCGGTTGATGTACCCTAGCATTGACATCGACGTATCGAAGCTGTTCAAAATGGGTGTTGTCGACAAGGACGTAATCCTCAACCCCAAGACTTTAGAAGTCTTTTAAGAGGCGGCGTTTGCAAAAGGGAAGGAAGTGGAGCCTACCTCGAAGGTTGTCAAGGGGACTGCCGAAGAGACTCCTTGAAGACCTGAGATGCCAGGGTCATTTTGTAACTTGTATAAATTTTGCAATTTTAATTTGTACCTCTTCGAAGGTCTGTTTGTATTTGACATTCGCTTCCCTTTAATCCAAGTTAAGTTTCTTGCAATGTCTGTCGCAATTTTTTTTCCTTAAGCTTGCTGTTTGGAGATGATTCCGATTTGCTTGTTTTGGAGTGAAATCCGACTTGGTTCTTCGGAGTTGATTCCGATTTTTTTTTTGTTTTGGAGTTAAATACGACTTGGTTCTTCGGAGTTGATTCTGATTTTTGTTTGTTTTGGAGTGAAATCCGACTTGGTTTCTCGGAGGGTCCACTCCGGCCAAGGAGTGGTCCTCCTCTGCCCCGATCTTATGGATCTCGGTCCTTAAGATGGGTGAACACTGTTTCGGTGTGACCTGCCCTGGAAAGACTGGCTAGGTCGATCAGGTGGTCTACTGTGTGTTCCTCGGACGCTGCTTTGAGGATCTTCGTGCGCGTCAATTACGTCCCGAATTCCTTCGAAGTGTGTGCTGGGAGTCAAAACTTTGGCGATGTTTGCTTGAAGCATTTTATCGACGACACATGGGGATAGTGTGGACTTCCCCAAGATCTTTTGACATGCGTGTCGAGGTGTAGAGTTCGGCTTTTGTCGTTATGCTAACCAGCCATCATCTCTTTTTGCCTAACACAACAAATAGTCATTAGAGTTGTAACGTTGTATGTAACTTGCATTAAAATTTGATGTCAAATTACACTTTGAACGAAAATCGCAAGGAATTTAATCGAACTTCATCAGTGGGTAGTTCAAGGCTGTTCGAAACATGTGTAGTTTATTAGGTATTGCCTTCGATTGATCCTGGTCATAGAGATCGGATTCAACTATAGTACCTCCGAAGCTTGGTCGCATTCCAGGTTCAGGCTATGGCCCTTCCTTAGAGATCTTCGAGGTCATAGGCCCCTGTGCCAGTCTTTGTAGTGACCTGGTAAGGTCCTTCCTAGTTCGGAGCTAGCTTTCCTTGTGTGGAATTTTTCAGTCCGACATCGCCTCTTTGGAGAACAAGGTCTCCAACGGCGAAGTCTCGTGGGACTACGCGGTGATTGTACCTGGCTGCTATTCGCTACTTGATGGTGGCCTCATTCAGTGACGCGATTTCTCGGTTTTCTTTCAAGAGATCTAACTCTTCTCGGAGGTACTGGTAATTCAGCCCCGGTTCCAGTGGGTGAAGGGTCCTCCAGCTTAATTCCCCGACCTCGACGGGAATCACCGCTTCCAACCCATAAGTTAATCAGAAAGGTGTCTCTCCGGTCGACGAGTGTGGTGTTGTCCTGTAGGCCTAGAGAACTTGAGGCAGTTCGTCAACCCATCGACCTTTTGCTTCATCGAGGCGTCGTCGGAAATGGCACAAGATTATGCGATTGGCTGCTTCACCCTTTTCGTTGATGTGAGGGTGTTCAATGGAAGTGAAGTGGTGTTTCACGCTGAGGTCTGCAAGGGTCTTTCGAAACTGTTGGTCGATGAATTGTGAACCGTTGTCGGTTACCACGACCTCTGGAATCCCGAACCTGGTGAAGATCTGGGAGTTGAAGAATTTGATGAGGTTCTTTGCAGTTATCTTCATAAGAGGTTGGGCTTCGACCCATTTCGTGAAGTAATCCACCGACACTGCTAGGAATTTGATTTGCCCTGGTGCCAAAGGAAATGGCCCCAGGATGTCGATCCCCCACCAGGCGAATAGCCATGGGGAAGACAAGGTATTTAGTTCGGCAGGAGGTGCGATGTGTACATCAGCGTGCTTCTAGAACTTGTCACATTTTTTTTTACATATTCCTTTGCATCGACCTCCATGGTAGGCAAATAATAGCCTGCTCTTAGTGCTTTCTTTGCCAGCGTCCTCCCGCCTAAGTGTTGTCCACATATACCTTCGCGGATTTTAGCCAAGACATATTGAGCTTCTGAGGTGTCAAGACACTTTAGCAGGGGCGTGGAGAAGCCTCTCCGGTATAACTTCCCTTCGATGATGGAAAATGAACATGCTCTTCAACGAAGCTTGGATGCTTCTCTTGAATCTGTTGCTGTCTCCCTCAGATAAAGAAGTTTTAGGATCGGTGTCATCCATGAGTCACCAAAGTCGACGTTGGAAATCGACAAGCTGTGGACATAAGTCACGGTGGCACCTTTTGGTGACTCTTGGGTCCTCGGAGTGTTTTCGAGTGGCTGGTCTCGGACACTCGGAGAGGTTAATGTCTCTTGAATAACCGACTGGTGTGAGGTTGGAATTTTTGTACTGGCGAGATTATAGAGGACGTCGGCACAGACGTTCTGTTCCTTCGGAACGTGAACGATCTCTCCGTGGACGAACCGGCCTATTAGAGTTTTGACTTGGGCGAGGTATCTCTGCAGCAAGGGATCCTTGGCTTGGTAATTCCCATCTACTTGTGAGACTACGAGTTGTGAATCGGAATGAATGACGACGCGTGCCGCACCAAGCTCATGGGCAAATGTGAGTTCGGCGATGCATGCCTCTTATTCTGCCTGGTTATTCGATGTCGGGAAGTCGACACACATCCTCCACTTCCCATTCGACTTCTTTACGAGCACCATGTTTGATAACCAAGTCGTATACTTGGCTTCTGTCACGAATTTAGCCTTGATGAGATTCACCACGGCTTTCTTCGCCGCTTGGGCTTTTTTGGGGGACTGATGTCGTCGTCTCTATGCGACCCAACGTGCCGAAGGGTGCCAATTTGTGACATGCTACCTCGAGTGATATCCCGGGCATCTCATCCGTAGTCCAAGCAAACAAGTCGACATTGTCCTGGAGGAATTTGATCAAGTTAGACCTCAGATCTTCGGGGAGATCGTGAGCTACCTTTGTTGTTCGGAATGTGTCCTTCCCAATCTGGACGTGGGAGGATAGCCATCCGGGATCGATCTCTCGATTTTCTTTGCGAGCTCTTTAGCCAATGGATCACCGATATCCTTGGCCTTAACCTTGACATCTTCGGCCCCAAAACGGGGATCGACATCGGTTAGCATTACACCGTGTGAGGATGAGGGTCTTTCGGACACCGATCTCTTTCCCATCCGACCAGTCTGCGTTCTCTTCAGACTAATCTCGAAGCACCTTCTGGCTGCATCTAGGTCACCATGTAGGGTTACGACCTCGCCACTGGAAATATGGAACCTCATCTTCAAATGAATTGTCGACGTTACTGCTCCGAGGTCAGCTAGAGTAGGTCTACCAATGATGCAATTGTAATCGTAGTCGCAAGAGAGGACCAAGAACTGCACCCTGACTGTTTTTGACTTCGGGTATGTGCCGAAGGTCACCATCAGTTTGACATATCCCAAGGGAGTCGTCTTCGCCCCATTGAAACCCTACAGGTCCATTTTCTCGTAGGGGATAAGGAAGTCTTTTGACAGATTCAAGGTATCAAATAAACCTCTATACATGATGTCTACTGAACTCCCCTGGTCGACGAGAATCCTCCTCACATCGACGTTTGCCATCTTCGCCCGAATTAAGAGTGGAATGTCTTTGTTAGGCTCACCTCCTATCATGTCTTCGTTGTAAAAAGCCAGGGGTGGCCTACTCAACTTAGGGCGATCGACAGGGGGATAGTGAGAGTTCACGACAGCCACAACGATGTCCTTATATTTCCTTTTTTTAGTCTTGGTAGAAGGACCTCCTGGTTTATTCGGGCCCCCATTGATGACCATGGCGATTACTGCGGTCTGATTCGGATCATCCTCGTCATTGGTCCTCCTTCTCCGATCTCGGCTTGTGGATGCGTCATGGGGGCGTACTGAAGGGGACCTCGACCTTTTTCTGCCCGATTCATCGCGGGTGTACTTCTGCAACTTTCCGCGCCTTATCAAGAGGTGTTTAATGGCGTGTATTCGGTGAATTTGATCACCAAACTCTTCAAATCTTTTTCCTTTTTCGATTTCGGCTCCTTGTGAGTTGATCACTTCGTCTGCGAAACTTCTCCAGGGTCCATTAATATGCACTCGTCCTCATAGTCGATGAACCTTTCGGTACGGCACAGGAGGTCATTATAATCGCGCAGGCGATTGACCCCGATGTGGACATGGAATAAGCTCTTCTTGATCAACCCCTGCTGTATGAGGTACATCTTCATATCTTCTCGGACCCCTCTAGCTAGCATAGCCTCTTGGATGAACCGCTCGATGTATTTTCGCAGGGACTCATTTTCCCCCTATCAAATAGCAGCGAGGGTTGCTTCCGACTTGGGCTGGGGGCGAATAGTGGTGAAATAGTAGGTGAACTTCCTACTGAGTTTGCCCCACGATCCGATGAATGTCAGCTTTAGTCCTTGAAACCAAGCCAACGTGATCTTCGACAGAGTCAGGGGGAACAACTTGCATTTTATTGGCCCATTAGCATTTCAGTACCTCAAGATGGTGTCAAATCGTCCGATGTACTCATTGGGGTCTCCAGTCCCGTCATAGAGCTCGAAGGTCGGGGGCTTCTCGAGTGAACTTGGGATCGGAAATAGTGTGATCTCTTCAGTGAACGGACCAGCTTGGAGTAAATCGTCGTCTTTGTCGTACCTCCTCGAGCGACGAGGTGACGCGCTTTCGTTGGAGGCCAACAATGCATAAGGAGATCGACGACATGGCGATCTCCTCGGAGAGTTATGCGAAGTGTTGCGTCTTCTAGTCGGCGACCAGTCTGTGGTTTTGCCGGCATGGGACGATCGGTGGTGTGTCTCCCTCCTTGGGGCAAATCGTTCGCCTGACCGCCTATGGTTCGGCGACCCAACGGTGCGGTGCTCTTCGGTGGTGAATTGGTGGAAACCTCCAGATCCGAGATTTTCGCGGTGCCTCTTGGTTCTGGACTCCCTAGATCTGGATGGAGATCTAAATCTGTGTCGAGATCTGGGTGGTGACCTAGACCTGTGTCGAGATCTGGGTGGTGACCTAGACCTACGACGAGATCTCGAAGGTGCAGTGGCGTGCGAGGCAGCTTGTTGAGTTTCCATGGTAGCGATCCTGCTGTTTTGGTCTTCGATCATCTGAGTTTGTCTCTGGATGATCGAAATCACCTTTTCCAGGAAAAATGGTTGAACATCGGAGGTTGGCAAAACCACCAGAGTGTTTGGTGGAGCATCGCCTTGTGGAAGTAGTGACAGTGGAACTTCCTCTATGGTCATTGGGAGCCTGACTAGATCTGGTGTGACATACACCAGTTGTCCGTGATCTGAGGCGACGGAGGGCGAGACCCAGGGTTGTTTCTCTCAGACAGGTGTGGCGGTTGAACGTGTTGCGACGGTCCGGCCATGGGATGACTGGTAAGATCTATTCACTGTAGAATAAATCTCCCACTGTGGTTGCCAATGTTCCGTGCAAGGAATGAAGTGGTGGCCGGAGTCGCTGAGTTCGCCGCAGGCTGTGGTTGCTGATGACGGAGAACGGTGGCGGGTACCTGCAAAAGGCACTCTGACGCTCAAGTTAATATTGTTCTGATGAGGTCAGTATGATGTAATGAAACATAAATTGTACCTTTTTGGACCCTCCTTTTATATGATTCCATTTAGGGTTTGATTTGAGTGGATAGTGATTAGGAAGGGAATTCTTTTCCGAGTGCTTCAGTCCGTTGATCAGATCGACGGTCCTAGATCGGTGGCATAAAACCAATGTTTATCGGGAGACCGTTGATGTAACGGACGTGCCAGATCAGTGGCTATAGGTCGGCCACGATCAATACGCGAAGTTAGGCCACGAGAGTGGTCTTAGGCTGGATGGGCTTCGGCCCAGTCCGGAACAACATTTACAATGACAACTTAATTAATTAAGTAAAATCTAATATCATAAAAAGTCAAATTGGTCTTTAAAAAAAGGAAGTCAAATTGGTTCAACTATTTATTACGTTGTGCCCACATCACATTTGCAATGCGATCCCTTCGCATTGCCATTTCAGCTGCACCATCATCAGATAACCTTGATAAGTTGTTTTCATTAGAGCTTGTTCCCACTGTGTAAGGATCCTCATTCACGCCCTCAATTGTTACCAGATCCATTTCTTCCTATACACCAAATAATTCATTGTGTAAATTCCACTTGGGTATGTAATTATGAATAGCACAACACGCTATTACTATAAGTCGTTGCCTAAAAGGTTTATAAGAAGGCATCATCTTCAAAATAGGAAATCTATTTTTCAGGACCCCAAAGCATTGCTCAATAGTCATTCTTAGATATGGATGCCTATAGTTAAATAACTCTTCATGACTCCGAGGTTGTCTAGCTCGGCCTCTATATTCTTATGCATGATATCTTTCAGCCCTATAAGGGTGAAGAAAACCTTCAGCATATGGATAGCCAGAATCAACAAGATAGAACGAATCTTCATCACATAAATTATATGTTAGCTCTACTTGTTCATTTCATCAATAGAATATAATGTATGATATTCTTACTCACCTCTAGATGGCCAAGGAAATTCCGCATTTGGATTTGCAATTGTATCTAAGAAAACTTTTGAATCATGTGCACTTCCTTCCCACCCAGAATACACAAATGTAAACATCATGTTAAAGTCACAAGCACACATGACATTTTGTGTGATTGTTGTCTTTCTACCTCTACGTGAAATCTGTTTCTCACTTACATGTATACCATCAATTGCAACTATGCAATTCTGTCTAGTAATTCTGTGGACTCTTGTTTTATTAATTCTTTTCCCAATCGGCACACTACCCTTAATACTTCCTTAAAATAACGTGAAATTGTTTGCGTGGAATGTTGAAAGCGGTCTATAAGTACTTTTCCCATTTGACCGATGTAGACTCTTTCTTATATTTATGATCTTTTGCATGAAATTTTTGTTTTCCATTATTTGCCAAACGCTCCACTTCTTGTGTTAGAAAATATATGATTGATTTAGTAATGATAATATTAATTATGTTATATGATCTTTTTTATTTGTAATCATTTTTCTACTCAGTTAATAAATAAATATAGTTAAAATTAAATAAATTTAATATAAGATGAAATTTTTTACGAAAAAAAATACTTATATTATTATACTTTAAATTTACTGATGTTTTATATTACGACTCATGTTGACGTTATTATATTATGCTTTAGGTACAGTATCTGGGCATTAGTATAACAATGTACTGATGTTTACGTTAATAAAATATTTACAAAATAATTACGAAATAAATTGTTAATAAATTTTTATATTTTTATATTTTAGGACTAATGTTAACGTTTCTCTAAGGTGATGTCATAATAATCCCATAAAAAATAGCTCATATGTCATGCTTCCCGTGCAAAAAGGTTTAAAACAAATATTTCAATATTATTACAACATTACCATTAATGAAAATGACATGTTCTTTGCATGTTTTCAAAAGAGAAAAAAGAAACAAAAAATGAGAACATCTTTTGGCAGTTTTGGTTTTTCTCTTTTCAAAACAGAAAACTGGAACAAGTTTTCAAAACAAGTAAGTATAAAAACACATTCCAAACAATTTTTTAGTTTTTTAATTTTTAAAAACTAAAAACAATTTTTAAAAACACTAATCAAACGGCCCTAAAACTCTTGATTTTTATATAATTGCCTTTCATCATTTCTCACCCTTTAGAATATATTTTCATAATTTATGTTACTGCTTCCACTTGTGTTATTTCCAGTCATCATTTGAACCGCTTTGAATTAAGGGAAGGATCTTGGTTTGAACCACTAAAGGATATGGGAGGAAAGCTTGCAGGTCTTGTAAGCAACCCACCTTATATACCTAGTAAAGAAATCTCTGGTCTACAAGCTGAAGTCGGTAGACATGAACCTAGAGTTGCATTAGATGGAGGTATTCATGGCATGGATGCTCTTCTCCATCTGTGTGATGGGGCTGCTTTAATGTTGAAACCTGGTGGTTTTTTGGCTTTTGAGGTACGGGGCCTTTTGTTTGTTTAGAAAGTTGTACCAAATTTTGTTTTATCTATCTTATTGTGCTTCTGCTTACTCATGAAAATAATCAAAATGGTACCCCAAGCATAATTAGATGACCACTTGGTGATCAGTAATCCCTCTGGAGAGGGAGATTTTGATATGTAGTAGTCAGTTATGCACATTGGATAATATTGTGCAATTTGGGAATAATCTTTATCAATTGCAGTTCTCTAAAATAAGGAGTCATTCTTTAAACTATTTTTGCCTGAATGGTATCACCTAACCAGAAGTCAAGTTAATTTCTCAAAATAGGCTTAATTTCATGCCGGCACATAAAGTGGATTATAGGGCTTTCCTTTCTTTTCTTTTTTTTTTAATTAAATTGTGTATATTGTTATTCAGTGATAATGTATATCCTTGGTAGTATATATATATATATATGATGGCTTAAATCTCATAGGTTTGTTGGTTAAGACTTAAGAGACTTAGTTAGTTAGGCTGAGATAGTTTGAAGAAATAAACCGGACATGTTGCCCATAAATAAGAAGAGGGGGTCGAGAGGAAGAGTAATCATTTGGCAAGATTTAGAATTGGGATTAGGGAGAGTCCTAATTTCTCGAATATCTTGGGATTTACATACTTAGTGTAATTATTAATGAGTTGTCTAGGAGTTATCAATGACTATGTACAAGGTCCACTTAATTTGGGTCTAGCCTATATAGGGTGGTACTATGCACAAAATGTGGTTGATCTTACAGTGGCATATCCAGTCTATTGATTTGTACAGAATCATACGAATATGTGTCTTCCAATTCCAAGTGTAGAAAACTCAAATATTGTGGTAGTTTGAAGTAGATCACACTACACTCCTTACAAGTGTAATATACAGTTGGTTTTAGCATGACTTATGCATATGTATAATAACAACCATTATTCCTTTCTTGAATTGACTTTGGCCCTTGTGTTTTAAATTTGCTCGTCTGTCTGCTAATTTTTTAGTGGTCTTAGGTAGTAGGCTTAAGGAAATTTTTGTGCAAATGGCACAGGCTTCTTTTTTTGTCATGCTAGTTAGGTATCTCCTTCCCTTCTCATTGTGCACCTGCATCCAACAACACAAAAAAAAAAAAAAATGTCACAAGCTGGTAACCTTTGGTTCAAAGTTAAGCTAAGAACACAAGTGGTTTTTCCCACTTTTGCAAACTGAGGGAACGAAAGGAGAACGAAAGAAAAAGATGAGGCTAAGCTTCTTTGGAGGGAACAAAAGGAGACAAAGTGTTTGTTTCAGATTTTAGGGCTCTGCATCATTTTCAATTTGGTTCTTATGTTTTTTTTTACTTTACAAATCATTCACCACACTTACAAACATTTTTAAAATGGTCTCTTCATTTCACCCGGTTCTCTTGTTAGTCATTTCTGAGCAGCTGCTTCTTTGGTCAGCATGTGCTGTTTCATAGTAGGAGTTGAGGATAGGGACTATTTCAAAAATGTTTGTATTGTGAGGATTGATTTGTGTAGGAAACAAGTGAAGAAATACTTTCTTGTAGTATTCAGCAGACTAAGGCTGCTTATATAGAGAAAAGTACATTAATGATTTCTTAAAATAGAAGATACTAATTAATAATAAAATACAATCAAATCTGATAGAATAAATATAAAATAAAATCTAGGAGAATAATATCGGGATTGGGCCTGATTCTCCAACACCCCACTCAAGTTAGTGCATAGATATCTGTCATGCCCAACTTGCCTATTAACCGCTCAAAATTGGGCCTGGCCTGGCTCTTTGTCAGAATATCCGCAGTTTGCTGATTAGGATTCACAAAAGGCAAACAGATAATTCCAGCATCTAGTTTTTCTTTTATAAAGTGGTGGTCAACCTCAATATGATTGGTTCTATCATGCTGAACAAGATTATTGCGGCCTTACTGTCACAATAGATCTTCAAAGGTAGATCAACTGTCACTCTTAGTTCTTTTAAGACTCTATAAATCCACAAGCTTTCACAAATACCTTGAGCCATTGCTCTAAACTCTGCTTCTGCACTGTTTCTAGCAACAACTCCTTGTTTCTTACTTCTCCAAGTAACCAAATTTCCCCACACATAGGTACAATATACAGTCGTGAAGTTCCTATCGATAACTGAACCAGCCCAATCTGCATCCGTAAAGATGGCAACATTCTTCTCTTCAGTTTTCTTAAAATATAAGCCCTTCCCTGGGTTGGTCTTTAAGTATCTTAAGATCTTGTATACTGCCTCAAGATGTTCCTCATAGGGAGAATGCATGAACTGACTTACAACATTCACAGAGAATGTAATGTCAGGCCTGGTATGAGATAGGTAAATTAGTTTACCAACTAGCCTTTGGTATCTGCCAATATCAACTGGAACACTACCTTTCTCCCACATCTTCATATCGGGATCCATGGGAGTGTCTGTTGGCCTATGTCCACTCATCCCAGTTTCCTCCAAGAGATCCAAAATGTACTTTCTTTGGGAGACTACAATTCCCTTCTTTGAGCGAGCAACCTCCATGCCAAAGAAATATTTCAATACTCCCAAATCATTGATTTCGAATTCTGCTACTGAGTTTCTCTTTAATCTCTCCATTTCTACCGTATCATTTCCGGTGAGGATGATGTCATCTGCATAGACTATCAAAACAACAATCTTTCCATTAGGAGAAAACTTTGTAAACAAGGTGTGATCTGCTTGCCCTGAGTGTTTCCCTATCTTTTTATTGACTGGGTGAACCTTTCAAACTAAGCCCTTAGAGATTGTTTAAGGCCATAGAGTGACTTCTCCAATTTGCACACCTTTGACCCAAATTTTCTTTCAAAGCCAGGAGGACAGTCCATCCAAGTCACCATTGAGGAAGGCATTTTTCACGTCAAGTTGATACAGGGGCCAGTCCAAGTTGGCAGCAAAAGATAGAAGAATTCTGACCGTGTTCAACTTTGCAACAGGGGCAAAAGTCTCTGAGTAGTCTATGCCATACGTCTGGGTGAATCCTTTAGCCACCAATCGAGCCTTGTACCTTTCAATTGAATTATCTGAGTTGTACTTCACAATGAAAACCCACTTACAACCCACAATCTTCTTTCCTTTTGGTAATGTCATAACTCTCCAAGTTCTGTTCTTCTCACGAGCTCTTATCTCCTCAAACACAACTTCCTTCCACTTCGAAACTTTTAGAGCTTCCTATACATTTTTTGAAATTTCTACAGCAGACAACTGAGAGGTAAATATAGCAAAAGAGGATGACAAATTTCAATATGACACATACTTTGATAGAGGATGCTTAGTATAAGATCTAATACCTTTCCTAAGCGCTATAGGGAGATATATTTCAGAAGATTCATCATGACCTATAGGTTCAGAAGAAGAGTTGCATGTGTCAGGTTCACTGGGTGGATTTTCCCTTGGTTCGGACTCTTGGCAGTCTAGAGAGTGAGTTCCTTATATCCTTTCTTATGGTTTTTCTTCTCGAAGACCTTTTCCTTCCAAGTTTTGTCACCATCGTTGAACCTGTTTCTTGTCTCTTTATAGGAATCATTTTGTTGCTGCATTACGGTTGATTCATCACCAGTTTTACAGGCTTGTTGGTCATGCTTTTGATTTAAAGATGTCGCCTCAGAATCAATGAGAACCTCTTCCATAGTGGGAATGAGTTCAGGTAAGGATTCATGGCATTTTCTTTTAGTGCAACAAAATTAGTCTCAGAATCTTGTAACACATAAACGTTATCCAAAGAAATGGTATTTTCAAATGAATCTTTTCCAAATGAATCTTCTTTTGAATTCCCCCCGGAAGATGAATGTCACTAAAATAAGGTTGTTTTTTCAAAAAACGTGGCATCCTTAGTTACAAAAACCTTTTTGGATTTTGGATCAAAACACTTGAAACCTTTTTGGGTAGGGGAACAACTTATGAAAACACATTTTATAGCTCGTGATTCTAATTTGCCTAGATGCTTATGATCATGAACAAAAGCAGTACACCCAAAGATTTTTAATGGCAAATCAGCTGAAACATGAGCTAAGGGAAAACAATTTTTTAAAACATTAAGAGGAATTTGAAATTGCAAGACTTTGGATGGCATACGGTTAATTAAATATGTAACAGTCAAAATAGCTTCACCCCATAGGTATTTTGGGACCTTATATTTTCAAAGAGTAAGGCACGAGCAACCTCAAGGAGGTGTCTGTTCTTCCTTTCCGCAATCCCATTTTGTTGGGGTGTATTAGCACAAGAACTATGATGCACAACTCCATTTTCAAGAAAAAAATCTCCTAAAATCATGTTAAAATATTCTTTCCCGTTGCCACTTTTGGAATTGAGTTTGCATCATTTTGAAGAAGTTTTTGACAGCTTGTTCAACTTCAGATTTTTCTTTTAACAAGTATACTCAACAAAGTCTAGTGTGGTCATCTATAAAAGTTATAAACCACTTTTTGTTGGAAACAGTATTGATTCTATTTGGACCCCAAACATCACTGTAAATAACTGCAAAAGGTTTAGATTCTTTATAAGATTGAATAGGAAATGAAGAACGATGATGTTTTGCAAACTCATAGGTTTCACAATGAAATAAAGATGAGTCTTTATCATTAAACAATTTTAGAAAAAGATGTTTCAAATAGCAGAAACTTAGATGTCCCAATCGTAAATGTCATAACATAATGTCATCATTACTATTAGAAACAAAAAAAGATTCAAAACAGGAACTTATAGATTGAGCTTGTGGTCTAGAGTTGATTCCGTCTTCAAGGTAGTAGAGTCCCCCACTATCTTTAGCACTGCCAATCATCTTCCCGGAGTTCAAATCCTTAATAAGAATGAAGAAAGTTAGCTTGATAGTTCCTATCTCAGGTTAATTTAGTAATTGTCAAAAGATTACAAGACAAGTTAGGGACATGTAGGACATCCTTAAGTGTTAATAAGGGTGATAGAACTATGGAACCTTTTCCCGCAATGGCTAAAAGAGAGCCATATGCAATTTTAACTTTCTAGTTACCTGCACAGGGACTATATGAAGAAAACAGACTCGACTCTCCAGTCATATAATATGTAGCACCTGAATCAATGATCCAAGCATGACTGAGACTGACACTAAGGAGGGCAGTATTTAGAAAATTACCTCTCTGAGCTATGGCACAATAAGGATTTTGAGACTCAAGAAGCTTGTACAGTTGGTCTAATTGTTCCGTTGTGAATGAAAAGGAGCTTGAAGGAGACTGCTTCCCTTGATCAGAAGTACTAGCCTGAAGAGCACAACCTTTATTCCCCTTTTTCTTCTTCAAGTTAGGAGGCTTACCATGGAGTTTCCAACATATCTCTCGTGTATGATAGGGACGTTTGCAGTGATCACACCATGGTTTTTTCCCCTTTTCTTCCCTTCTTCATTGGAATTCCTGTTGACAAGTGCAGATCCTTCTACCTTAGCCATAGGAGTTATCTTACCCATCATGACACTCTGTCTAGCCTCCTTTCGCCTTACTTCTTAGAATGTTTCCCGGATTGTTGGCAACGGGATCTTCCCTAGAATTCTATCTCTGACTTCATCGAGGTCTTTGTTAAGGCTGGTTAGGAAGACAAAGACGCGATCATTCTCCTGTCTCTTAAGGAACAACACACTGTCCTCAGTACATTTCCAGTGTTCATCATAGCAAAGGTCCAATTCCTGCCACAAAGTCATCAATTCATTGTAATAAGTAGTGACATCCTTGTCACCTTGTTTGGCATGCCATAACTTTGATTTGAGATCAAATATCTGAGAAGAATTCTGAATGTCAGAATAAGTGTCTTTGACGGCCTCCCAAACATCTTTCGTAGTTGGCAAGAACATGAAGGGCTTTCTAATTGTTGGCTTCATGGAGTTAATTAGCCAATTAATGATTAAGGAGTTTTCAGAATTGCAGGCCCTGAAGGTTGGATCTATTTCTGCAGGTCTGGGTACATCTCCTGTAAGAAACCTAAATTTTTCTTTACCATCCAGCACTAATCTCACAGTTTGAGACCATTATGTGTAGTTTTTCCTATGGAGACGTTGAACATCAACCTTAAGGGAGTTGGATGATCCCTCATAACTGTTGAAAAGGTTATGAGTTGAATGTCCATAGGGAAAAACTCCTTGAAAGCCGCAGCCACCACCTGCACCGCCACCTGCGTCGCTACCAGCACCTTCAGTGTCATCGCCGCCGCCTCCTGAGCCGTCGCCACTGCCGCTCGCGCCTGGGCTGCCACCACTTGTGCTGTCGTGCATAATGCCCGGGCTGCCACTTCCGCTTCTGGTGATGATGGATTCATCACTGTTGTTGCTGCCTGTAAGAGCCTGCTTCCACGAGTTGTTTCTCATCATGAGGAAGGAGGAAGAGTAATCCCTAGATCAAAAAAATCTAGAGCAACGGTACGATCGTACGGATGGGGTGAATAGTGACCGTCAGACGGTGAACAGTACCACCAGTGAACAGTGGAAGTGGCTAGGGTTTTATGCGGAAGCGAGACCCTCAAGATCGAGAGCTCGTGATACCATATTAGGATTTTGGGCCTAAATCATCCTTACAAAACCCGCTTGTAAAGTGAGAGATGTCATTTACTTATAAACTCTTTTGAGGCCTTACCTCTAGTCTATGCGGGACTTAGGTTTTTCCCAATACACCCCTCACGCCCAACACTATTGGGCTTGGTGCGTGTATATAATGCGGTGGGTGGCCCATGGATCTATAATGGGCTCTGATACCATGTAGGAAACAAGGGAAGAAATATTTTCTTGTATTACTCAGCAGACTAAGGCTGCTTATATAGAGAAAAGTACATTAATGATTTCCTAAAATAGAAGATACTAATTAATAATAAAATACAATCAAATCTGACAGAATAAATATAAAATAAAATCTAGGAGAATAATATTAGAATTGGGCCTGATTCTCCAACAATTTGAAACATAAAAAGCTATAGGGCCAAAATTGAAAATGAACTGTTATAAGGACCAACATTTTAATTTTTAACCTGTTCTCTTGATCACTGTTACATCCAATGCTATTGTTATTTGTGGTGTGTAATCTATCGTTGTTAGTTATGCTATTTTGATTTTTTGTATGAACTGTTTCTGTATCATCAGGGCTTGAACTTACTTCAAATTTGATGGTTCATGTGTCCATTGAGTTAGTAGAATCTTAGTGTAATTATTAATGAGTTTTCTAGGAGTTATCAATTACTATATACAAAGTACGGTTGAGCGTACAGTGGCATATCCAATCTATGGATTTGTAAAGAATCATATGAATACATGTCTTCCAATTCCAAGTACAGAAAACTCAAGTCTTGTGGTAGTTTGAAGTAGATCACACTACACTCCTTACAAGTGTATTACACGGTTGATTTTAGTATGACTTAGAATTTGTAATATGCATATGTATAACATCAACTATTTCTTTCTTGAATTGACTTTGGTCCTTATATTTTAAATTTGCTAGTCTGTGTGCTAATTCTTTAGTAGTGTTAGGTAGCAGGCTTGAGGATTTTTATGGTAGTTCTAATCTGCGATGTTTTTCTTTGTCAGAACGAAAATGGACTCAAGGGACTTCTGCAGAAGAAACACTACAACAGTTTCGGCAATAAACATCGCTTATTTTTTGCCTTAAACAGCGCTTAAAGGCACTGAAAATTAAGCCGCTGCTGATTGTATTTCAAAAAACAGCGTTGATAAAACGCTGCCGAAAATTGACAATAAACATCGCTTCATTTAGGAAGCGCTGTTTATTGTAGACAACAAACAGCGCTTCAATAAGGAAGCGCTGTTTATTGTCAATTTTTTTATGCAATAAGCAGCGCTTCCTTTAATGAAACGCTGTTTAATGTCTTATTTTTTTTTTTTTATTTCCCTCATATGCACATGATATCCGTTGCATAATATTGTGAGAACACAAAATGCCCACCAAACACTAAAATTGTCATCAACACCCAAATTGTATCAATATCAAACTTCACTAAAACTAAATTTAATGTTACAATATAATTTTTCTTCATAGAAACAGTAGAGATCCGTTGCATTAATATGAATAAATTACAATATAATTACAATATAAATTAATCTAATACAAGTCTACCTAGTATGCTAATGTTCAACAAATGTGCAGGAATTAATTACATGACCACATATGCATGTTATTTACATCAACACCAAACTCACAAAAACCAAATTTAACAAAATCACTTAAACATTAAATATTAATCTTCTTCTACCTACCTATAATTGATAAAAATCCAAACAAAATATCGACACCACTCTTCTTTGAGTTCGGTATGATCAGAGTATGTGTCGAATTGACAATCAGGAAAGTACTGCGAAATAAAAATTAAATCAAGTTAGAAGTGAACAAATGCATTCAAATGGTATGTGTAAAAATAAAAAAAATTATATAAACTTTCAAATTATTACATACATACCTCTGTTGGAATTTGTGTTTGGTTATGAACGACAATATCTTTGAGAAACTTCAAAACATACCGGCCACAGTCATCAGAGTTCGGTTGGCAAGGACACTATAAAGCAAAAAATATGAAATTAATTGCTTTTATTTTGGTAATTTGAATAATTGCATAAACAATTTGGTATAAATATCTTTATCGGTATCCATTTAGGTGGAGACGGGTTAGGAAACCGAGACTTGTTTCTTCGATAAATTAGGATAGCCCTAAGTGCAAAATCTAACAAAATAATTCAATATCCAATTTTACACTCATAGTCAATTCTACCAACCAAAAAACACCATTCCAATACATTCATAACCACTCCTCTTAACATCAACACACAGACTATATCAAATTTCTAACAAAATTTTGGTAGAGTCTCCCCTAAAATATGGACATTCCAAAATTTATAAAATACCTGTAACAACATAAAATACCATACCAGCCAGCACAACAAATACAAATGGATTCATAACCAATATCCAATATCCAATACATTCATAACCAATATCCAATATAATATATACACACTTACTGATTGTACTTCCCTTTCATTTTTTTGCGCAAGTTGACTTGTACATGCAATGGATCTAGATAGTACACGGTGTTTTGATTCAAGTTAATCGCTAACAATAACCAATGATCCCTACAAAAATGTTGGACAAAAAAAATCATAAGCAGGTAATAACACATTTCAATAAATTTAGTATCATTTACGAAGTAATATATATACATGATTAAATTAAATGACTTACACTACGTTGCAAGGTGACAAAAATAAAGTCTCAGACTCAGGATTTATTAATGCCAAGTGCTGAACTATATATTCAGTTATGCCAACATTCCAAACTTCCATATTTGTTTGTTGTGGGCATAAAAACACAAACTTTTGAGTCTGTTCTTGTGGGATCAATATCTCTTCATACAAATACCTTAAATTAAAACATGCATACAAATTAATGCATCAACAATAACATAAATATTTAGTTGAAAGAATTAAAAAGACATTGGATACCATAAAGTTTAATGCAGTACCTGAGATATACGCTAATAACAGTTTCACTTAACCATAGGTGGTCATTAAGAATTTCTTGAAGTGCACCATTAGCACTAGCTCTTAGTGCGTGCTCATAACCCAAAATTGATTCCACCATTGGTACTTTAATGGTATCTTTCGCCTCCATCTTTGTTGCCACATGGACTCTAAGATAAATTGTAAAATCTGTAGCAGGAGCTGTAGGAGGCCGAGATACCATGGCCTTCTTTACTGCAGATGTGGATGACCCATTTGTTGGTTGCTTACCAACATTCATGCTAGCTATAGGCATCTTGCCCTTGCCCTTGTCCTTGGCTTTGGATGTTAGGGATACCTACATATTTTGTATTCCAATTTATTGATTAGTTAGTGATCACCTAATTTAATAAATATATGCAGTATATGATAGTGAATCATATTTATTAACATATACGTACCATATCACTTATAACTACGAGGTGGTTTGGCCATGCCATATAGGTACCAATTACCTGTTCCACTGTCATCACATATGCCGCCTGCAGTGGTACAAGCAATGGTGCATCCCCCTCAAATGCAATGTCAACTCTAACCTTCACATGGTCGAGAGGTAAGGGTATGTTGTGTAGTAACACACCTGGTTCGTTATACAACATTCCCTTACCGACCATTCGTTGCGTTGGGCTTGTCAAATATAGATTGCACTCATGAATGCCCTAAACCAATGATAAACGAAATATTAATACGTTAAATCATTGAATACTTAGGTGACAAAGTATAAAAAGAAATCTAACGATTATTACCTTGGGACTCACAATAGTGCAACTATCTCTAACACTCTTTGGGTTACGGATAGGTGACTGATGCTCGTCCTTCTCCCCTTCATCCTTATCCTTCTTGTTATCTTCCAATTCCTGAACTTTTTGGTATAGCTGAGTTACCATTTTCCTCAATTCTTCTGTTTCACTAGAATCAGCATGGCGTCTTACGCGCTTCTGTGATCCAAAGATAGCGCCCTGGGAGACATCAAATCCCACGCCCCTTACCCGACCAGGATACTCCTTGGTGGGTATGGCTTGGGAAAGGATGTCTTGGCCAGAAAAATCTGACATAGACTTTGACAGTTGATCCTGCGACACACAAATATTATTAACAAAGATTATTAAATATTGTCATTGTCACAAATTTAAACGTTAATTAATGCTATCATACTTACAATTTTGTCAGCCATTTCTTTAGTGGGAAAATGTTCAATCTCACCCTCCTTGTTTCGCCGGCCTTCTATCCACAAACAAGATCGATCAAGGGAATAAGAAGTTGCATCTTCTCCTGTCTCCAATAGCTGTACATATGAACAAACAAATTGAAATTCACAATTTGTTAAGAAAGAAACCAAGTGATGCGTTAAAACAAATTAAGTTTAAAGATATTGTACATACCATTTCTTCCTCAATGCGGGGATACCCCTTAACCCCTCCTCTGTAAGGGTATGGAGGATTTGACGCTCTTCGCCGATTTTCATTGCTTATTTTCTACATAAAAACACAAGAATATATTAATGCATGGTTTAACATCATATATAAAAGTTATAAATATTATTGTACATACTATATATTTTTCATCTTTTGTGCGTCTTCTTACAAAAGCGCTCCAATCATCTTGTTCTATGAACGACGCATATTTTGCTGGAGGCTGATGTCTGATGTTCCCATTTTCGTCTCTCAACTACTTGTTCGCCAAGGCAGTTCGGAAATTCCGGTGTGATCTTCCAGCTATCCTAAGTGTAATATCCTTTCGAGTCTCATCAACATCAAAATGTTTCTGCAAAAACATTATAAAAAAAATGGTAGACTATAAGTATGTTTAGATTAATTCAGAAACAATACAATTAACCAATGTTAATCAAACTCATTTTTATATACCTGTTTCTTACTCCATATCTCATCTTTTAGTTCCTTAAAAGATGGATCCTTATCCTTCCAATTATCACGACTAATTGGGACCTTCTTTCGCACTGTTGCCCCAATGAATTGAGTAAAGTCATTATCATTTTCACCAATTGGTTGACCCCTAGCATTCCATTTAACCTGTAAAAAAATAGCATAAGAGTACAAATTTAGATACTCAACCAAAAAAAAATGAAACAATTATTTAGATTAATTCATAAGTATCTTACCACACGTTTTGTAACTCCTTTACTCTTCTCACGGATGAGTTTCTTCTTAAAAGTCAGTCCACAGGACGTCCCCTTTTGGGGGGGCATCGGGAGCACTATCATCACCTTCAGATGCCATTTACCTACAAAAAAAATAGACACATAAGTAATTAAAAAATGGCAGTTCATAACTGTTAAGCAAAATCGCAAGTGTACGATTTTGTCGTCAAGTAATAAAAGATCGAATCCACAGGGATTGCGATTGATTATTTAACTCAACAAAGTTCGTAAAAATTTTGAACGAGAACCAAATCTTGATGTTTGAATAACGAGAACAAAGTATTTGAAATTTAGTAAATAAAAAAAATGACTATGGGTTGAATCCTCTTGTTTCCACTCTTATGCATTCAATCTACAACCAACGCAAGTTAATCCATACAAATTGAAGTTCAAATCAACTAAATTAGTTTAAGGACAATCCCTTGGCTCATAAACCCTTTACTCTAACAAAAACCCCTTATCCCTTAGGTGATTTATAGTTAGGTTAAGCATTAAGAATAATTATTCATAAGAACACATAATCACAAAGTTATATTCCTATACTCATCATGACTATGGCTAACAATCTCAGTTCAAGTCTTTCATCTAATTTCCCAATCATCATGAAAAACCCCAAATCGATTCAATAGCGGCCAAGTATCCAAAAACATTAAGCGCGGAGAATTGAAAGCTCAATTGAAATGAAATAAACTTGCTTTAATATAATAGAATTAACTACATAAGAGTTTCATCAAGATTCATCTAACCCTAGTCTAAAAAGCTTAGTTACTCATAGAGAAGGAAAAGCCAAACCAGAAATTCATGAGAGAATTAATAAAGAGATCATTTCCAATCCTCCACCGTGCCTCCAAATAACAAAGTTCGAACCCTAGGCAAGTCTCTAAAGTGTCTATTTATAGTCTAGGGTGAAAAGGAGTAAAAAACAAGTCCAAAACATGTAAAAACATAAAATTCTGCGTCCAAGGTGCTGTCGTAGCACGGCCATGGCGTAAGGCATGGCTAGGCCGTGCTTCATTCTGTTTCTCGCGCTGTTCAGGTGTTGTCGCAACACGACCATGCTTCCTGACACGGCTAGGCCGTGCTTCATGTTGTTTTGTATTTTTCACCTCTTTAACATCCGAATTAGATCAAGGTGTCTTCATGAAAGTTGAAGTTATGGATCTTCGTTTTCCAATGGCACCAGTTTCATCTCATTTGGACCCCTAAAACTCCCGATATGATTAAAACATTGAACAGGTGTCAGGCTGAGACAACATTATATTATCAACTTGTAGCACAAATTACCCCAACTTATTCCAAGTGATTTTTCTCCTTTTTCCTAGGACAAATACATTCCTTTAAGCACAATTGAACCAAAACCAAGTGCATTATTCAAATCAAGCCAAATGCATAAATAACATGGATTAATATGACTAAGATGCGATGCAAAACTAACACTAAACTATATGCTATTTCGAATGCATCAATAACTTAATAAAAATTAAATAGCATTTACTACATACATGTACATTTAAGTAACTCTTTTCCTTTTTCTCATTTTATTGACATTTGTGCATCCCTTATGAAATAACGGATTGATCCAAAGCCCTTCATTATGATCATTTCTAATATACACATCATCCTCTATAGGTGTACTTGCCCCAAACAATGATTGTGATGTCCTGAAGAAAGGGGCATCCTCAATGTCAGCATATTCATGTGCTTCATCATCAATCTCATTAACAATTTTTTTGTTAGTCAATAGAACAATGGACCAATTCATATCAGTTGGATCGGTGACATAGAACACTTGTTGAGCTTACGATGCTAAAATAAAGGGCTCATTTTGATATCCTAACTTATTAAAGTTCACCCGCATGAACCCCAACTCATCCATTTGTACATCGTTGTTATTCTCAACCCACTTGCATTTGAACACAGGCACTCGAAACATTCTGTAATCCAACTCCCATATGCGTTTAACGACCTCGAAGTATGACATATTCGCATATATGGGGTTTCTATCTTTGGCACTTGATATATGCATAGCTTCAGCTACAAGAGTCACCCCACTATTTTGCATTCTCCTCTGATCATCGTGTTCTTTTGTATAAAAAGTGTACCTGTTCATCAGATAACCGGTGTAAGAACTAACATGTATATCTGGACCTTTAGCTAACCATCTCAATCATTCTAAAACCGGGCTAGGATTTGCAATAAACTCTTCAGAAATATATTCTTTTAGCCATTTTATGAAACGCCGATTGTGTTCTGTTGTTAACCAATTTTGACTCTTATTTGGGTGTCTTTAGTATGTCCTTGTGTTTTACAACATATGACTCAACTTCATCGGCGTTGCGTAGAACATATAAGTGTGCTTGTTCCCATTCTTTTCTTGATATAGTCAATATTTCAAGTCCAGTAATCTCCTCCCCTGCACTTCTTCCCATGTGACGAGACTGTGGCAGCCCGATAGAATGTTCAACATCAGATAGATACTCGGTACAGAATTCAACAACTTCTTCAACTATATACCGTTCGGTAATACAACCCTCTGGTCGAGATCGATTTTTCACATACCCTTTTAATATCTTCATGTAATGCTCAAACGGGTACATCCATCTAATGTAAGCTGGCCCACATAATTGTGTCTCCCTAACCAGATGAACTGTCAGATGAATCATTATGTCAAAAAATGAAGGCAGGAAATACATCTCAAGCTCACACAAAGTCAGAATAATTTCTTCTTGCAAGGCTGGCAACTTTCCAGGGTCAATCACTCTACTACAAATTGCCTTAAAGAAGAAATAAAGTTTAGTTAAGGTATTCCGCACTTTGTTGGGCAAAATGGATCGTATAGCTATGGGTAACAAATTCTCCATGAGAACATGACAATCATGAGACTTTAGACCTTTTAACTTGAGATCTTTCATCGATACAAGGTTCTTAATGTTTGAAGAGTACCCCTCTGGAACCTTAACCCCATCAAGAAACTTACAAAAATCTCTTTTCTCTTTTCTAGATAGAGTATGAGCGGCCGAAGGTAGATATGTACGACGTTTCCCTTTCTTTACCTGTCCCAATTATCGTCTCAATCCCATAGTAACCAAATCCAGCCTTGCATTGATGCCATCTTTAGTCTTCCCGGGCACATTAAGTAAGGTACCACTGAGACTATCAAAGATATTTTTTTCAATATGCATCACATCAATTAAATGTCTTACGTATAATGACTTCCAATATGGCAACTCAAAGAAAATCGACATTTTCTTCCACCCTCGTGTGGCAAGGTCTCCCGCAAAAGATTTACCGAATTTAATATTTAAATCTTTTACCTTTTCAAACAGTTGTGCACCCGTCAGAGGCAAAGGAGCTCTACGTTCTTCTGTATTCCCATTGAATGCCCTTCTCCACGACCGATAATGATGATTTGGATGCAAAAATTCCTAATAAATAACAGTGTGGATGGCCAAAATGGTATAAAATAAACAATTCCCAGAGACCAAATTTGTTAAAGTTTCGATTCAGTACATACCATGAGACCAAATCCTGGATGAAAAGCGAAAAAAAACCCCAATACATTTTTGTACTTAAATGTTATTGCCAAGTGAATATGGGCAACTATAATTGTTCAAGGTATACATTGCTTAAGAAGAGGAAAGCAAAGACCTGAAACTACTCCTCAAATACATACTTGCAACAAACAAATGAACAACGCAGCAGCAACCATTGCATAAAACAGAGTAAAACAGCTGCATTTATCAAACAATTACCCAACGATGCTTTGTAAATTAAGAAAACCATAATAATGACATAAAGAGTCGAATAAGTTTTCTTGAATTAGAGAAACATGAGATACATAACATACATCCAGGTGAATGGATCCTTCCAAAAAGCATTAATTACAAATCTAAATAAAAACACAATGGGCAAGAAAATCCAGATCTTCAAACAGATATATTAAGTTAGGATTATAAGGAAAGAACTGAAGGGAAATAGATAAAAAAAACCTGTATGTAAATTCCCAACCAAAAAGAAAAACGCCTCAGCCTTGTTCCTCTTCGCAACCAATAAAAATGCCCTAATAAAAATTCTTCCCTAAATTAATAACCATAAGGCAAGCTGTTAAACTAATACCCAGACAATGTTTATTGAAAATGCAAGCAAAATATACTAACCCTCAAGAGATTCCTCAACGGTGGAATGATAGGGAGCTCCTCACGAAGAAGAAGAAGAAGAAGAAGAACAGTGGACTGAGCAAGGCGTACACAGTGGGACAGTGGACTGAGCAAGAAGAACAGCTAGCTGCACAGTTTAGTCTCTCTACTTTATGTTCCTTCGAAAACCAAACAATCAAAATATTAAAAAATGTAATCTTGTCATTAACATAGGACCACAGTGGGACAAACAAATAGCAAGTAAAACCTAAAAAAGCAAGTAAAACTTGAGAGCAACACGTATCAAAGATTTAACCAAAGAAAGACTTCAATAGAACCAAAGAAGAAGATGTATCAGAATAAACGATTTTGAATCATGAACAGACCCAAAATCGAACCACGAACAGACCCAATGTGGAATCACGAACAGACCCAGCAACGTAAAACCTAAAAAAGCAACACAGAACCACGAATAGCAATGGGACAAATCAAAATCGAACAAAATTAAACAAAATCGAATAGACCCAAAATCTTGTGGAAATGAGACAGAACCATAAACTTGTGGAATCAAACAGAGCCATAAACTTGGGACGCGAACAGAACCATAAACTTGTGGAATCGAGATAGAAAATGGAACCAAAATGAAGACAGTGGCGATACCTGGAAACAGACGCGAACACAGACTTGGGACGACGGAGACCGAGCCGGTGCCGGTGGCGTCTGGGAGCGTGGTGAGGATGACGAGGCCCAATTTCAGGTGATGGGAAGAAGCACTCGATCTTGTTGAGGAAGAAGCACGTCGGACGTTTGCGAGAGAGAAAGAGTTGCGAGACAGAGAGAAGGCTGAGGTATATAACCAGTATGTGCGCAAAATGAGAGAGGAGGGAAAAATGATTTTATTTAATATATGGACCAAAAAGAGCACTTATAGGTATAAAGCGCTGATTATTGTGTATATGACCAGAAAACAACGCTTATAGGTTAAAAGCGCTGATTATTATGTTATGACCAAAAACAACGCTTATAGGTTTAAAGCGCTGATTATTATTTATATGACCAAAAACAGCGCTTGACGTTATAAGCGCCGATTATTGTGTCAGCAGATTTTCTTAGTATTTGGAGCAAAAACAGCGCTTAAAGGATTAAGCGCTGACTATTGTGAAAACCAAAAAGAAGCGCTTAATATTGTAAGCACTGTTTATTCAGTATGACCTAAAGTAGCGTTTTTTGTTTCAAGCGCTGTGTAACACCCCGTTTTTGGAGCGCTACTGGGCAACCCAATCTAATGCTGAAAACATTTAATACTTGTATGCTTTCAGTTAAAGAGTACTCTTATGTATTTCGCAATGGAAAATTAGGAGTAATTTTTTTTTCATTTTCTTTCCTTTGAAACCCTTTTCAAAATAAGACATAGAGTACTACAGTTTTCTAAATGATGCCAATTCAGACTTTTACAATTATCAGAGTATAATGCATCACAAAATAATACTTCAAATAACATAATCATTTCGCACTAAGGCGAGGTTTTCTGAAAAGAGTAATTACACAAATAACAACGACATTACCCTAAGCTAAGCTGGCCAACAACTATAATGCTTACTGAGAAACAGCTCAGCAAGACTATAACACGAAGCACTCAGAGGAATCTTCCTCCATTGGCTCGATCTTCAATGCTCCTGAAAGACGAAACTGCAACAGCTACCGAACTCCATCTGGAAGTGACATCCATAAGGACATCCAATCCAACAACATTGCAAGGGTAAATCCTTTATCCACGAGTTTATCATAGGCTATGTCGCATGCAAACAATATATACATATATAATACAACAACATGCTTTTATATACATATACATACTTAATAGACCGCACGCATCATCATGGTATATCAAGCATTGCATGTGAGCAAACAAAACAACCAACAGATCAACAATCAAGTCACTACAATATCAAACCATTGCATGTGAGCAGGCAAATCTATCAACAGACCAGTGATCAAGTCATCACAATATCAAATTCATCACATAAAATAAATGTGGTTAGCTATGCATGTCAATGCAGTATGACAAGTTGTGTATACACCTGCAGCGTTAATAGGTCAGCAATATGACGGGGACTACTTTCCCAACGTCCGAACAAGATAGCCTCTGCTTAGGCTTGCCACTACTTTGGCTTGCCTCTACTTAGGCAATGTAGTGTCAACTCGTCTTTTGAAGTCTATAAGACCAATCAAACGCTCTGAGTGACATGACAACTCATTTTTTGAAGTCTTTAAGACCAATCAAACGCTCCGAGTGTCGATGCTCAATGGTTAGTACGCATCCAAACAAATTCATCAATATGGCATGCTCACCGTAGTGAACGCCCGAGTGATATCCAAACAAATTCTACAATATGGCATGTTCACCGTAGTGAACGCGGGTGATATCCAACAAATTCTACAATATGGCATGCTCACCGTAGTGAACGCCCGAGTGATATCCAAACAAATTCTACAATGTTGCGTGCTCACCGTAGTGAGTGCCCGAGTAATGTTTTAATTAATCAATGCAGATCGACGAACCCTCACTCACTCAACTTAGTGGGTTTCCAAATCTCAATTAACTAAGAGTTCAACACAGGACACAAAGTCCGGGTGTTCAATTGCGGAACGCTGGTCCCAATCTTAGATTGAAACTCTAGGCACGTAATGCGGAACACTAGGCTCAATTTTTAGGTTGAGATACTAGGCATGTCATACGGAACACTAGGTCCAATCCTTAATCAAGAAAATGTGCACGCAAGCAGGACATTAAGTCCCAACACAGGACACATGGCCCATATGCTCAATAGGAACACTAGGTTCCCTATGTTTTATTCTTCCAAAAACTCAATATTTGAAATCTCTTTCTCAGTTCTTGTATCCCCCCTATGTATCTGAAAATACTTTTTAGTTCTAGGTCGTTGAAACCCTAGTTGTGCTAAACAACACACTGGAAGAATTCCCAGGAAAGGGGGTGGTGCGAACACTCTTAATTAGCAATTCTTTCCTAGCCAGAATTTTCCCAGGCGCATCATTTAACTCAACCATTTTCGCAAATTGTACTATTTATTTCAAGTTCTTTTCTCTACTATTATTCCATTGAAATTTCCTTGCAAGCTTTAGCTAGTTGTACTAAAACCCTCACGCTTACTTTTAAATCAAAATGTCCTTAACAATTTGTTTATGAAATCAGAATTCGGCCTGTGGAATCGCATCAAATTTACCGATGTAAATCGTTAACCAATAGCAGTCGATCAACGCATTGTTAATTAATCCATTATCAACAATAATATTTTTCATATTCCAATTCAATACCAAGTTCCAATTAAATCCAAGGTGATTCAAGGAAAAACAATACAACTCATAATGCCACGCAGGGCCAAGAACATGCTACATATTATCATCAATTTCAAGTCCAATTAAATCAATCAAGTATGATTTAAGTCACACAATACAATTCAGTCTTGCCACACAGGGCCAAATCAATACACAGCAGTTCATGCTACAACATCTCACCAGCACATAGTAATACTACAAGTACTACCACACAATCAATCAACAATCAAACAAACAACACACAAGGCGAAAAGCCCAAACTCATTATGTAAGAATTTCCCTTACCTTGGGCGCTTTAACAATCCAAGCAAGGTAAATTCGAACTATCGTCAAGTCGTTCCCCGCACGAGCCTTATGCACAGACCTTAACAACCCAAACTTAATCCAATTAGAACCAAAAACCCAAGTTCTAAGACTCTAGGGCAGCCACGGTTTTAGTCCTAAAAAGGGCCTAAAATCTTTCTAACTTAACCTATTTGGATCACACCTAATCATATACCATGAAACAAATTCAAACCATGCAAGTTTTCAAGCTTTTACAAAAGCTACACACTTAGAAAAATAGCTAAACCAAAATTTATCAATTGGAATAGTGTTTTACCAAATGAATAGTGTTTTGCCAACTTTGAACCATTTTTCAAAACACTAAAACATGTCACAAAATTCTAGAATTAAATTCATTACAAGTTTAAAACAATTCTTAAGACATAACCCAAAACTTTTTCCAAAATCATGCTTCTTTGAATTGTTTTGCTAAATCAAATCATCAACCACTTTTACAACTATTTTTAAGCATAAAGACAAGCTAAGAACAAGTTAGAAATCTCCCTTGAAGGCCACGATTTTGGAAGTTCAAAAACAACTTCAAGGTTTTAAACCTTTAACTCCTAAATCATGCAAACTTTATTTAATCAAACCTCTTACCAAAACCAAACTTCTTTACCACTTTAATACAATTAAAAACAAGTTGAAACTCACCCAAATCATGCTATTAAGCTACTGTTTTGAGAGCTCCAAAACAGCCCCAAATTTGATTTATTTCAAACAATTTTTCAAAATTTAAACCTAGCAATCTTTATAGTTCTAAAACCTTAACCAAAAGCCAACTTCTTAAACACTTAAAACACTTTGAAATCAATTTAAAACATCCCCCAAAATCATAATTTAGGCTACGGTTCCAGCCCCTTAATCAAACAATTTTATTTCTCAAAACTTTTATAAAACATCAATATAGACTAGATTTAAGTGTACTAAGCTAAAACCCTAAAAAATCTAACTCCAAAACCACAAAATTAAGTCAAGATCAAGCTCTCATAACAGCCCCTAGGCTCGGCCATAGATCAAGGGTTAGGTTTCCCAATTTTAAAAATCAAGAACAATGCTAATCATGGAAGGAAATAAAGGGATTTATGGCTAATCATACAAATCTAGCCAAAACAAACACTATGACTTAAAAATAACTCCAAAAGCCTTCAAAACCCATAACATGGAACCCAAGAGAGATGAGAAAGGTTCATGGAGCTTACCAAGAGAATAGATGATGATTGAACAAGGATTGAGTAGCAAGGAAGTAAAGATAGAAACTTTGGTCACCAAAACTTCAAAAGTCAAAGCTTTCCCCTTCAAGTTTTTTTCTTAAGTTCTTCAACAATGGAGGAGTGAATGGGGCTGATTGTGTTTAGGGGAAGAAGGCCACGAAATTTTTAGGGACATGGAAGGAAGAAATTTCTTCATTTAGTTGGAAACTAACCAAACTAGTTACAAACTAACTAAACTAACTAACTACAATTACATAACCACCACTCTTAAGCCAACACTTGTCCAAGAAGCTTCTAAGGATGATGTTCAGCTCCCCTAGCCCTTATCCCATCAGCCACTTGCCCAAAATATCTAGATATTTCATTTCGTCAGCTTCGCCAATCGGTCTTGTGGCGTTACGCGTATATTAGGGTTTTTATATCAAAAACTCCAAAAATAAATCTAATAAATTATTCTATAATCAAAAATTATTAATCAACCAAAATTTCCCTAAAAATATTAGAAGTATTTCTATGAATGTCGCTTTCTTGATTTGTGAGCTAAAACGCTTCCGAAATACAGTTCTGGGCGTAGAAAACACCCTATATTATTCTGATGCCTAAAAATTCCAGAAAAATTTCTAATAAATCGTAAATAGTAGAAAATGCTAAGATCTCAAATTTTATAAAATTCGGATCACGTTTGGGCATATTTCAGTTAGAAACACACACAATAGCCTAGTTACGACAGAATTCGATAGAATTCTTGCAGCGTAATAAAAACTGTAAATTAGTGAGTGTCACTAATTTCAATTTCTCTTATCATATAGAAATTAATCAAACAATAAAATTATCAAGACAAAATATTTAAAATAATAGTCATATTAAATATGACATAAAATAGACAATTAATACAATAACTAAACCATGAAAATTCAAACTATGACTTGAAAATATTTATTAAATCTTGAAAATTATTTCTCTTTCAATAAAATAATTTTCTTTAATCAAACAATAATCTTTCACATTTTTCGATATTAATTCATATTAAAAACAGTATACGTCTACACTGTCTGTTAATCTGAATTAATTACTAAAACAGTAAATTGTTTACAATAAATCTTTGTTGTTCTTCATACTTTTAACAAACCATTGAGGTCATGAATCTCTATGATTTATTTTCAAGTAGTCGGAACTATAAAATAATTTTCATAAAAATTGAGATGTTACATTACCACCCTCCTAAAAAAAATTTCGCCCCCGAAAATCAACTTATAAACCAAAACAAAATCAAAATTATGAAAACTCATAACTTAATACTGAATATATCATAAATTTGAACTTTGAAATTCAATACAACATAATAATTATTTCACTCAAACAATCAAACACAAAGCATACATTTTATTCATATATCCTTACTAAAGTAAGGCACTACATCATTAACTTAAATGTCTACAAAACACAGTACTACGCGCCCATGTTGAAGAAGTCCTTGCTAATGATGCCTTATTTCAAATCCACGATCACGAACATGTACAGTCACGAACATGGTTACGAACACGTACAGTCACGAACACGGTTACGAACACGTACAATCACAAACACGGTTACGAAGGCCGTTGGCCACATGCTAACCCCAACAAGACATTGCCAACATAAAAACACTCACGGAACCTAAAATCTTCTATGAACCCACGGTCTGTTGACAAAACAAGAAAGAAGAATTTGCACGATCATCAAACACAAAATCACTGACAACATCAACCAGCATAAACGCCAAGGAATTGCAAAAGGATTTTCCCCCAAAGTCATCCTAAAGCTCATGGTTTGCAAGAAGAACAAGAAGATGAATGTTTGGTTTTTCTCACACTAGAACTCACGACACTTCAGACTAAAATGAAAACAAACTCCTCTCCTCCTTATATATAAGTGTGGTTGGCCAATGGTCAAAGGAACTAAAATAACTCACAAGAAAGGAGAAGAAAGGAATCTTAGATGTTTACCAATATCAATATCAATAATGGACTCACATCCCCCCTTGTTAATGAGACGGAACTAGCAAGAAAGAAAGGAAGAAAAAGTGGTCCATACCCAAAATTCTATTAAGCCATCAATGTGTCTAAAGACAAGATAAGGTGGAATAGGATTTTGCAAAATTGTCTAACCAATGATCATGACACCATACTCCCACTAACAATTCTCACCTACTTAAAAATGCTCTCTTGAATTAGTCCCATGGCCTCGGCGTCGCTCTAATTCGCTGTGTCAGGGTAGTCGCATAATCAGTTGCTCGATTGGTGACAAATCACGTAAATTAAATTATCAAGATAAATTTAATTCAACGCGCTCTAAAATATTCGCGTATAAGAAATACGCTCACAAAATGATCACATAAATAATTTCACGAATAATCACAATAACATATATCATAATACCAAAAGATAATAAAAATTTGGATTTTGGAATCTAGTATAATAGTAAAATACATCACAGAGTTAAAACACTTATGTGGTCTATATTTAGAACCACGCGCACACCATAATACATATAATACGATAATTATAGCGTCACCTACGGATAACCTCTCGTAAATCTCGGTCCGCTCAAAACTCCTTGTGTTGCATTTCCTGAGATGAAGTCTTCAGATGATGAGTTCTCCGATCTGCTTACTGTGTAAACACGTCCCATAGTAGTTGATCTCGCAGCTCCAACATTGTTGATAGTAGACTCATCTCGTGGCACCTTACAGTCTCTGGACAGATGTCCCGCTTCCTTGCAGTTAAAACACAACCTTTCCTTGGTTGATTACTGGTTAGCATTGCGCTCTTCATCTCCATTGTTAAGGTAGTGTGTCTCCGGCTATCGATGCTTGTGATTCCCTCTTCTGTCTATCATGTAGACATATCCTCCAGTAGCTGGGCACGCAACCTTCGCAGCATCTGCAGTTGATCCACATTTGGCAATTGATAGTCCTTAGAAAAACATCCTGGCTTCTTGCAGTTACAGCATAGTCGGTCATTCGATGAGCATTCATCAGCTAACTGTTCCTTGCTTCCACATTGATGACAGTGCCACTTCAACTCCTGGTCATTCCTAATAGCCTACGCCACAAGACGATCCTGACTGCGGTGATTTCCCTGAGGATAGAAATAAGGCGCTCCTTGTTGATGTCTTCTTCTTTGTCCTTTGCCCTGACAATCTGGCTTAACTAGACCTCTAATAGCTTGCTCCTTCATTTGTTGTATCGGCCAATCGTGTTGATTCTCCACGGCGATCTGTTGTGCGACAGTAGTTGCTATCCAAACTATCACCCGAATTACGTGATTCACGTCTAAGTTACTAGCACTAGCAGAAAGACTCATTCACCCCGAAGGCATCGAATTTCTACAAAGTAAACTAACCAAAATCCCCACAACAAATTCAATCATCTGAGATGATCGCACACAATTTCACACAATATCATACTTGTTTCAGCTAGGAAACATTACAGACAATCACAAACAGGATTCACAGAACCTAGGCATAACAAACTTATACCTGACAATTCCCCATAATCTAAGCCAGCTTAGACAAAGCGGTCCGGTTAGAACCGAACAGCTCTGATACCACCTTTGTAACACCCAGTTTTCGGAGCGCTACTGTGCAACCCAATCTAATGCTGAAAACATTTAATGCTTGTATGCTTTCAGTTAAAGAGTACTCTTATGTATTTCGCAATGGAAAATTAGGAGTAATTTTTTTTTTCATTTTCTTTCCTTTGAAACCCTTTTCAAAATAAGACATAGAGTACTACAGTTTTCTAAATGATGCCAATTCATACTTTTACAATTATCAGAGTATAATGCATTACAAAATAATACTTCACATAACATAATCATTTCGCACTAAGGCGAGGTTTTCTGAAAAGAGTAATTACACAAATAACAACGACATTACCCTAAGCTAAGCTGGCCAACAGCTATAACTCTTACTGAGAAACAGCTCAGCAAGACTATAACACGAAGCACTCAGAGCAATCTTCCTCCATTGGCTCGATCTTCAATGCTCCTGAAAGACGAAATTACAACAGCTACCGAACTCCATCTGGAAGTAACATCCATAAGGACATCCAATCCAACAACAGTGCAAGGGTAAATCCTTTGTCCACGAGTTTATCATAGGCTATGTCGCATGCAAACAATATATACATATATAATACAACAACATGCTTTTATATACATATACATACTTAATAGACCACACGCATCATCATGGTATATCAAGCATTGCATGTGAGCAAACAAAACAACCAACAGATCAACAATCAAGTCACTACAATATCAAACCATTGCATGTGAGCAGGTAAATCTATCAACAGACCAGTGATCATGTCATCACAATATCAAATTCATCACATATCATAAATGTGGTTAGCTATGCATGTCAATACAGTATGACAAGTTGTGTATACACCTGCAGCCTTAATAGGTCAGCAGTATGACGGGGACTACTTTCCCAACGTCCGAATAAGATAGCCTCTGCCTAGGCTTGCCACTACTTTGGCTTGCCACTACTTTGGCTTGCCTCTACTTAGGCAATGCAGTGTCAACTCGTCTTTTGAAGTCTATATGACCAATTAAATGCTCCGAGTGACATGACAACTCGTCTTTTGAAGTCTTTAAGACCAATCAAACGCTCCGAGTGTCGATGCTCAATGGTTAGTACGCATCCAAACAAATTCATCAATATGGCATGCTCACCGTAGTGAACGCCCGAGTGATATCCAAACAAATTCTACAATATGGCATGTTCACCGTAGTGAACGCCCGAGTGATATCCAACAAATTCTACAATATGGCATGCTCACCGTAGTGAACGCCCGAGTGATATCCAAACAAATTCTACAATGTGGCGTGCTCACCGTAGTGAGTGCGCGAGTAATGTTTTAATTAATCAATGCGGATCGACGAACCCTCACTCACTCAACTTAGTGGGTTTCCAAATCTCAATTAACTAAGAGTTCAACACAGGACACAAAGTCCGGGTGTTCAATTGCAGAACGCTAGTCCCAATCTTAGATTGAAACTCTAGGCACGTAATGCGGAACACTAGGCCCAATTTTTAGGTTGAGATACTAGGCACGTCATACGGAACACTAGGTCCAATCCTTAATCAAGAAAATGCGCATGCAAGCAGGACATTAAGTCCCAGCACAGGACACATGGCCCATATGCTCAATAGGAACACTAGGTTCCCTATGTTTTATTCTTCCAAAAACTCAATATTTGAAATCTCTTTCTCAGTTCTTGTATCCCCCCTATGTATCGGAAAATACTTTTTAGTTCTAGGTCGTTGAAACCCTAGTTGTGCTAAATAACACACTGGAAGAATTCCCAACAAAGGGGGTGGTGCGAACACTCTTAATTAGCAATTCTTTCCTAGCCAGAATTTTCCCAGGCGCATCATTTAACTCAACCGTTTTCGCAAATTGTACTATTTATTTCAAGTTCTTTTCTCTACTATTATTCCATTGAAATTTCCTTGCAAGCTTTGGCTAGTTGTACTAAAACCCTCACGCTTACTTTTAAATCAAAATGCCTTTAACAATTTGTTTACGAAATCAGAATTCGGCTTGTCGAATCGCATCATATTTATCGATGTAAATCGTCAACCAATAGCAGTCGATCAACGCATTGTTAATTAATCCATTATCAACAATAATATTTTTCATATTCCAATTCAATACCAAGTTCCAATTAAATCCAAGGTGATTCAAGGAAAAACAATACAACTCATAATGCCACGCAGGGCCAAGAACATGCTACATATTATCATCAATTTCAAGTCCAATTAAATCAATCAAGTATGATTTAAGTCACACAATACAATTCAGTCTTGCCACACAGGGCCAAATCAATACACAGCAGTTCATGCTACAACATCTCAACAACACATAGTAATACTACAAGTACTACCACACAATCAATCAACAATCAAGCAAACAACACACAAGGCGAAAAACCCAAACTCATTATGTAAGAATTTCCCTTACCTTGGGCGCTTTAACAATCCAAGCAAGGTAAATCCGAACTATCGTCAAGTCGTTCCCCGCACAAGCCTTATGCATGAACCTTAACAACGCAAACTTAATCCAATTAGAACCAAAAACCCAAGTCCTAAGACTCTAGGGCAGCCACGGTTTTAAGTCCTAAAAGGGTCTAAAATCTTTCTAACTTAACCTATTTGGATCATACCGAATCATATGCCATGAAACAAATTCAACCCATGCAAGTTTTCAAGCTTTTACAAAAGCTACACACTTAGAAAAATAGCTAACCAAAATTTATCAATTGGAATAGTATTTTACCAAATGAATAGTATTTTGCCAACTTTGAATCACTTTTTAAAACACTAAAACATGTCACAAAATTCTAGAATTAAATTCATTACAAGTTTAAAACAATTCTTAAGACATAACCCAAAACTTTTTCCAAAATCATGCTTCTTTGAATTGTTTTGCTAAATCAAATCATCAACCACTTTTACAACTATTTTTAAGCATAAAGACAAGCTAAGAACAAGTTAGAAATCTCCCTTGAAGGCCACGATTTTGGAAGTTCAAAAACAACTTCAAGGTTTTAAACCTTTAACTCCTAAATCATGCAAACTTTATTTAATCAAACCTCTTACCAAAACCAAACTTCTTTACCACTTTAATACAATTAAAAACAAGTTGAAACTCACCCAAATCATGCTATTAAGCTACTGTTTTGAGAGCTCCAAAACAGCCCCAAATTTGATTTATTTCAAACAATTTTTCAAAATTTAAACCTAGCAATCTTTATAGTTCTAAAACCTTAACCAAAAGCCAACTACTTAAACACTTAAAACACCTTGAAATCAATTTAAAACATCCCCCAAAATCATAATTTAGGCCACGGTTCCAGCCCCTTAATCAAACAATTTTATTTCTCAAAACTTTTGTAAAACATCAATATAGACTAGATTTAAGTGTACTAAGCTAAAACCCTCAAAAATCTAACTCCAAAACCACAAAATTAAGTCAAGATCAAGCTCTCATAACAGCCCCTAGGCTCAGCCATAGATCAAGGGTTAGGGTTCCCAATTTTAAAAATCAAGAACAATGCTAATCATGGAAGGAAATAAAGGGATTTATGGCTAATCATACAAATCTAGCCAAAACAAACACTATGACTCAAAAATAACTCCAAAAGCCTTCAAAACCCATAACATGGAACCCAAGAGAGATGAGAAAGGTTCATGGAGCTTACCAAGAGAATAGATGATGATTGAACAAGGATTGAGTAGCAAGGAAGTAGAGATAGAAACTTTGGTCACCAAAACTTCAAAAATCAAAGCTTTCCCCTTCAAGTTTTTTTCTTAAGTTCTTCAACAATGGAGGAGTGAATGGGGCTGATTGTGTTTAGGGGAAGAAGGCCACGAAATTTTTAGGGACATGGAAGGAAGAAATTTCTTCATTTAGTTGGAAACTAACCAAACTAGTTACAAACTAACTAAACTAACTACAATTACATAACCACCACTCTTAAGCCAACACTTGTCCAAGAAGCTTCTAAGGATGATGTTCAGCTCCCCTAGCCCTTATCCCATTAGCCACTTGCCCAAAATATCTAGATATTTCGTTTCGTCGCGTTCTCGCTCAATCGGGTGCGCGGCGTTACGCGTATATTAGGGTTTTTATATCAAAAAATCCAACAATAAATCTAATAAATTATTCTATAATAAAAAATTATTAATCAACCAAAATTTCCCTAAAAATATTAGAAGTATTTCTTTGAATGTCGCTTTCTCAATTTGCGAGCTAAAACGCTACCGTAATGCAGTTCTGGGCGTAGAAAACACCCTATATTATTCTGATGCCCAAAAATTCCAGAAAAATTTTCAATAAATCATAAATATTGGAAAAAGCTGAAATCTCAAATTCTATAAAATTCGGATCACGTTTGGGCATTGTTGAACTAAATCGCAAGTGTACGATTTCGTCGTCAAGTAATAAAAAGATCGAATCCGCAGGGATTGTGGTTGACTAATTAACTCAACAACTTTGTAACAATTTTGAATAAGAACAGAATATTTGGTATTTGAAATTGATGATATTTGTAACTACTGAAAATAATAAAAGGTAATTGAATTCGAATAATTAAAGGCGACTAGGGGTTGAATCCTTTTGTTTCCACCTTTATGCAATTGAATTCAAAACCATTGCAAGCAATACTCATGAACAATTGAAGTTTAAATCCTCTAAATTAGATTAACGAAAATTCCTTTCCTCTTAGTCCCTTTGATTCAACTAATAAGCCCTAATCCCTTAGGTTCAAATTACTTAAATCAAGCATAAAGAATAAAGATTCATACAAACTCATACCAAATAGAATTATATTCCTATAATCCTATAGATATGTCTAACAATCTCAGTGCTAGTTAAAACCCCAATTTTCCAATTGTGAGCATAACCCAAATTCAATTTAATAGTTATCAATTATCAAAAGGCATTAAGAACAGAGATGAAGAATCAATTAACATGAATAAACTTGCATTGAAATAATAGAATCCAACTACATAAGGGTTTCCACAAAATTCATCTCACCCTAGCCTAAAAGAGTTTAGTTACTCATGGAGAAAGAGAAACCAAACCAGAAAATAGAAACAATGGTAGAGAACCACTCCATTGAAGACTCAAATCCTTGTTCCCAAGCTTGAATCCTCCTTGGAGATGGTGGAGAATGAATCCCTCGCACCCCTTGACAAGCCTCCAGCATTTTTAGGTCTTTGGAATAGTCAAGAATGGTTCCGTTTCTGAAAAACGCGATATTTAACTGATACTGCGCAACAGGTGCGCGCCAAGTGCGCTCCACGCGCGTTCTAAGCGCGCTGAAATAGAAAGACAGGATCTTTTTTGCTCTCCAAACGCGCTCCAAATGCTCTTTGCGCGTGGAGAGACAGAAACAGTCGAAATTCTGCGCGCAGGTTGCTCTTAAGGTGCTCTTCACGCGCATTCTAACAGCAGGGCCTGATTTCCTGCTCTTCAGGTGCTCTTCTGGTGCTCTTCAAGCGCACAGGAACATTTATTTTGAGTAGAATCTTGGTGTATTGTGAAGGGCTTTGCTCTTTTGGTCTTTGCTCCTTGATCTCCTCCCTTTTGGCAATTTTGCTCAACGATCGTGCTCGAATTCCTGTGAAAAACAAAGATAGAGACCCAGCATAACACTGCACACTATAGATTCGGGAACAAACAAGGAGAACCAACGAATTTATCAATTTAAGCACATAAATGACTTCAAAAGTTCCTCATTCATCATGCAAAACACAACTTTAGCTATATAAATATTCATGTGATGAAGATTTATCATGCATGTTTCAGTTAGAAACACACACAATAGCCTAGTTACGGCAGAATTCGATAGAATTCTCGTAGCGTAGTAAAAACTGTAAATTAGTAAGGATCACTAATTTCAATTTCTCTTATCATATAGAAATTAATCAAACAATAAAATTATCAAGATAAAATCTTTAAAATAATAGTCATATTAAATATGACATAAAACAAACAATTAATACAATAACTAAACCATGAAAATTCAAACTATGACTTGAAAATATTTATTAAATCCTGAAAATTATTTCTCTTTCAATAAAATAATTTTCTTTAATCAAACAACAATCTTTCACATTTTTCGATATTAATTCATATTAAAAATAATATACGTCTACACTGTCTGTTAATCTGAATTAATTACTAAAACAGTTAATTGTTTACAATAAATCTTTGTTGTTCTTCGTACTTTTAACAAACCATTGAGGTCATGAATCTCTATGATTTATTTTCAAGTAGTCGGAACTATAAAATAATTTTCATAAAAATTGGGATGTTACACGCTGCTTAAATAAGCGCCATCTTTTGCAGAATTTGTTGTAGTGAAAGAACATGTCTGGACATTTTCCTGAGTATGGAGTGATCTTCATGTCAAATAGAAGTACTTTGAAGGAATGTTTTGAGAAGAGTTTGCCTGGCTACTAGATTCTCATTCTGGTTTTGTTAGAAAAGTTAAGGAAGGAATGACTGTGTTCCTTTTCGAATTTTCAGGAAGAAAACTTTATGGGGTTTTTAGAGCAATATCAAATGGTGGCATGAACATTGTTCCTCATGCATATATTTCATCAGGAAAGCAATTCCCTGCACAGGTTGTAATCTTTGTGTTAACATTTTACTTGCCTTTTCCCAACTCAAATTCCCACAGATTTTGCACACATTGTTTTTTTTTTATTTTTATCTACGGGTATAATTTGCTTTTCTATTATTTTGAGTAACGTTTACTTTTAGAAATTCTCGTTTTTATGAGTTCTTTTGTTTTTGGTATTGACCAGGTTAAATTCACCACAATCTGGCATTGTGACCCTCTTTTTGAAGATGAATTTTGTGATGCTATCGAAGATAACTGCTTTAGCACCTACAAATTCAACCTTGGTTTCTCTAAAGATCAGGTCTGCTCCTTTTCAACTTTTGGTTGGACATTTTTGCACCATTTTACTTTATCTACATGTGTACACAGGAGTTTGCATGAATATGGTTTTATGGTTCCGGTTGTTTTACTGTCAGGTTCAGAGTCTTATGTGGTTGTTCAAATCACGACAACATGAAGTCCCACACTCTCTTCATTACAACAAAAGGAAGTGCTAGCTGTTGTCACCTAAAGTCTAGGGCCATTTCTACTCTCTGTTGCTACTTGGCCCAATTGAAGCAACAAGTCTCAGCCCAAGTTCTCTCCTTCAGCCCGAAGCTTGGAGTGGTTAATTTGTTATTGAGTTAGTTATTCTGTTTTATACCTGTAACTGAATTAGTTATTTAGTTATGAGAGGTGTGATTGTATATAAGATGTTGCTTCATCTTTGCTATAACATTCGATTGCCCTTTTTTGTATACTTTCAATAACAGAATAGCATTAGAGAGCAGAGAGAAAAGAGAGAGTTCTTGAGAATTTGTGAGGGTTCATTCCATGAAAGATCAAAGGTGCTTAATGTATTGATCTGTGGAAGTTATAAACTTGTATCACTCTCATTCATAGTGGATTCTTGTGCTCGGATTCTGTCCCCCAGATGTAGGAGCTTGCCTCTAAACTGGGTTACCAATTCTGGTGTTCTTCTATTACTTTTACTTGCATATTAATTCCCTAAATCGATTTCTGCATTTTACTGTTACATTAGGCATTCTACTGGTTCTATTTTCTTTGATTGATTTCAGGTTACATTGTTGAAATTGGTGCGACATTCTTAACAAATGGTATCAGTAGCAAGGTCATCTTGAAGCTATGGCATCCACAAAATACGATGTTGAAAAGTTTAATGGCAAGAATGATTTTGGCTTGTGGCGACTAAAGACGAAAGCTTTGCTTGTTCAACAAGGTTTGGTTGAAGCTTTGTCTGGGGGGAAGGGTCTACCAGCGACACTCTCGGATCTTGAAAAGAAGCAGATCATGGATAAAGATCACAGTGCAATTATTCTGAGTTTGGGTGACAAACCCTTGAGGGAAGTCTTAAAAGAATCAATCGCTGCTGCAGTTTGGCTCAAACTCGAGAATCTTTACATGAAAAAATCCCTTGCTAACCATCTTTATTTGAAGCAAAGACTTAACTCCTTCAAGATGCAGTCTGGGAAGTCTATAGAAGAGCACCTTGATGAGTTCAACAAGATCATTTTAGATCTTGAGAACATTGATGTTAAGATTGAAGATGAGGATCACGCTCTCCTCTTGGTTAGTTCCCTGTCGAGCTCTTATGAGCACCTCAGTGATACCTTGGTCTATGGCAAGGATTCTCTGAGTCTTGATGATGTGCAATCTGCACTGATATCAAAGGAACTAAAGAGGAGATCTAAAAATAGAGGAGAACTCAGTAGTGAATAGCTGTTTATGAAAGGAAAATCTGAAAACAAAGGGTCAAAACAAAAGCAGAAGAACAAGTCTAAAGACAAGTATATAGGGAAAAAGAAGTGCTTTGTGTGCAAGAAAGAAGGGCACTTCAAGATAATTGTCCAGAGAGGAAGTTCAAGAAGAAGGCAGAAACCGATTCTGATGCAGGCAATGTTTCTATTGCATCAGATGGTTGCTATGATGTTGATGTATTGATGGCAGCTATTGACATTTCAGGGGGTCTTTGGGTAATGGATTCGGGTTGTTCCTTTCATATGTCACCTAATAAAGAGTGGTTCATTGGCTACAAGAAGCTGGATGGTAGCAGGGTTGTGACGGGGAATAATACAGTTTGCAAGATTATGGGAATTGGGTCTATTAGGTTGAAGTTTGATGATGGCAGTGTCAGAATTCTTTCTGAGGTGAAACATGATCCTGACCTCAAGAGGAACTTGATCTCACTTGGAATATTGGAAGAATCCAGGTGTTCTTACAAGGCTGACATGGGAACTCTGAAAGTGATCAAGGGTTCTTTGGTAGTCATGAAAGGAATCAGAGAGCGTGGGATTTACATTTTGAAAGGGTGTGCTGTTACAGGACATGTCAACATTGCAGATGAAGCTTTAGATATCACAAGTCTTTGGCATCAGAGGCTCGGGCATGTGAGTTCTAAAGGCATGCAAATCTTGGCTAAACATGGTGTGTTTGGACAAGACAAAATTGGAGAGTTGAAATTCTGTGATCACTGCATTTATGGCAAGATGCATCGGGTCAGGTTTGCCTCTGGCCAACACAACACTGCAGGCATCTTGGATTACATCCATAGTGACTTGTGGGGACCAGCAAAGATATCTACACATGGAGGTAACAATTACTTTATTACCTTCTTAGATGACTATAGTAGAAAGGTGTGGATTTATTTGCTAAAAACCAAAGATGAAGCATTCAAAACCTTCAAGGATTGGAAGGTCTTGGTGGAGAATAAAACCAGTAGGAAGATTAAACACTTTAGGACAGACAATGGAATTGAATTCTCTAATGAAGTGTTTAATAATTACTGCACTGAGCAAGGAATAACAAGGCATAGAACTGTTAGAGGGACTCCCCAACAAAATGGTTTGGTTGAATGTATGAATAGTACCTTATTAGAAAGAATGAGGTGCTAGTTGTCTCATGCGGGTATGCCAATTAAATTTTGGGGGGGAGGCTGGTCAAACAGCTTGTTACTTGATAAATTTGAGTCCCTCAACAGCTCTAAAATTCAGAACTCCTTAAGAGGTTTGGAATGGAAGATTGCCTAGTTATAATCATCTCAAGGTATTTGGGTGTGCTGCTTTCTATCATGTGAATTAAGGCAAGTTGGTTCCAAGGGCCAAGAAAGGGTATTTTGTGGGTAATCCTAGTGGTGTGAAGGGCTACAAAATTTGGTGCCCTGAAGACAAGAAGTGTGTGATTAGCAGAGATGTCAAATTCAGTGAAATTGATATGTTCAAGTCTAGCAGGTTAGGTACAGACCAGGAAAATGATCAGAGAGACTTGGAGAGTTTTGAGTTGAGGTGGAGCACATCAACAAACCGAGACAGCAACCTGCGGACGCAGAAACTGATACAGAAACAGGTTCTCTGCAGGATGCTGCAGCAACAGATCAAGACTTTAATGAGCGGCTGACTACCAACTTGCAAGGGACAGAGAAAGGAGGGAATCTAGACCACCACAACGGTTTGGATATGCTGATATGATCTGTTATGCACTCAACACAACAGAGGATCTTGACTGTGATGAGCCAAAGACTTTCAAAGAAGCAGTCAGTGGCAAGGACAGCAAGGAATGGTTGCTGGCTATGACTGAGGAACTTAATTCCCTTGATAGAAACAAGACATGGAAATTAATTCCTAGGCCTGCTGGCACCAAGATTGTGGGTAGCAAGTGGATTTACAAGAGGAAGGATGGAATTCCCCAGGAGTTGAAGCACCAAGGTTCAAGGCAAGGTTGGTGGCAAAAGGGTCCATTCAAAGAGAAGGCATAGATTACAATGAGATCTTTTCTCCAGTGGTGAAACACTCCTCAATTCGGATCATTCTCTCAATGGTTGCTCATTTTGATATGGAGTTGGAACAAATGGATGTTAAAACTGCCTTTCTCCATGGTGATCTCAAGGAAACAATTATGATGCAACAACCTGCTAGTTTTGCAGCTCAAGGCAAGGAAGATTGGGTTTATCTCCTAAAGAAATCTCTTTATGGACTCAAACAATCACCAAGGCAATGGTACTTGAGGTTTGACTCTTTTATGATCAAGCATAAATATGTTAGAAGTAATTTTGATTGTTGCATTTACTTCAAATATTTGTCAAACAACTTGTACATTTATCTTCTCCTTTATGTGGTTGATATGATATTGGCTTGCAAGGACACGGATAAAATTGTGCAGCTTAAAAAACTGTTGAAGCAGGAATTTGATATGAAGGATCTTGGACCAGCCAAGAAGATCCTTGGTATGGAGATCACAAGGTATAGAGAAAAGGGGAAAATAATCATTTCTCAGAAGTCTTATCTTGAGAAAGTTACAAAGAGGTTTAATATGGAGGATGCCAAGCCTATTAGTCTTCCATTGGCACCTCATTTTAAACTTTCTTCTGCTCATTCTCCTATTAATAGTGAAGAAACAGAAGCTATGAGCAATATTCCTTATGCAAATGCAATAGGTAGTATTATGTATGCTATGGTTTGCTGCAGGCCTGACATTTCTCATTCGGTTAGTGTGACTAGCAGATTTATGGGGAATCCGGGTAAGGAGCATTAGTGAGCTATTAAATGGATATTAAGGTACTTGAAAGGGACTGAAAGTATAGGTCTGGTTTACTGCAGAAGCAAGAAGGAATCTCAGCCTCTGCAGGGGTATGTAGACTCGGATTATGCTGGGGATTTGGACAAGAGGAGGTCCTAAACTAGTTTCACATTCACCTTGTTTGGAAACACAATGAGCTGGAAGGCAAATCTACAACATATAGTGGCTCTATCCACTACAGAAGCAGAATATATTGCTCTCACTGAAGCAGTTAAGGAGGCTCTCTGGTTGCAAGGCTTAGTCACAGAATTGGGTATTGATCAAAGCTTAGTTTGCATTAATTGTGATAGCCAAAGTGCTATACATTTGTCTAAGAATCCTATGTATCATGAAAGGACCAAACACATTATTGTTAGGTACCATTTCATTAGGGACATTATTGATAAAGGTGTCATTGATGTGGTCAAGGTTCACGCAAGTCAGAATCCTACTGATATTATCACCAAAGTTGTTCTTATTGGTAGATTCAAGCATTGCTTAGATCTGCTAAGAGTCAGTGATGATTAATGAAGACTTTGGACATTAAAGGATCGAGTTTGCAAGAATTCATGCCACTGCTTTACTGCTTAGACTGTTAGGTGTCAAGGTGGAGATTTGTTAACTATTGTCACCTAAAGTCTAGGCCCATTTCTACTCTCTGTTGCTGCTTAGCCCAATTGAAGCAGCAAGTCTCAGCCCAAGTTCTCTCTTTCAGCCCAAAGCTTGGAGTGGTTAATTTGTTATTGAGTTAGTTATTCTGTTTTATACCCGTAACTGAATTAGTTATTTAGTTATGAGAGGTGTGATTGTATATAAGTTGTTGCTTCATCTTTGCTGCAGCGTTCGATTCCTCTTTTTTGTATACTTTCAATAACAGAATAGCATTAGAGAGCAGAGAGAAAAGAGAGAGTTCTTAAGAGTTTATGAGAGTTCATTCCATGAAAGATCAAAGGTGTTTGATGTATTGATCTGTGGAAGCTACAAACTTGTATCACTCTCATTCATAGTGGATTCTTGTGCTCGGATTCTGTCCCCCAGATGTAGGAGCTTGCCTCTGAACTAGGTTACCAATTATGGTGTTCTTCTATTCCTTTTACTTGCATATTAATTCCCTAAATCGATTTCTGCATTTTACTGTTACATCGGGCAATCTACTGGTTCTATTTTCTTTGATTGATTTCAGGTTACATTATTGAAATTGGTGCGGCAATCTTAACAGGAAGGAAAGAGAGTGGGATTTTCTATCTACAGGAGGTGGACTAATGAAAGAGAAGTTCACTAACATTGATATCTCTGAAATGAAGCTCAATATGAATCATGGCATTTCAGTAACTGCAGAGCCAGAGAAGGATCGACTTTCATTGTCTCCTGATTCTTGCAGAAAATGTGAAAGCATCCATTTTGATGATGATGCTTATGATCCTGAACATCCTGGCTTCCATCATTCAGTCGGAACCGGGGCTGACTCTGCTGTTGGCCATGAATCATGTGAGCTTCTTACATTACAACAGAAGAAAAGAAAGATTCAACTTTCTGCCGAAGAAACTGAAGATTATATACCCTTGTGTTAGCCAGATGATTCTGACCCCGAAGAAGATGAGATTGATCTCAATGAGTGTTTAGGTATGTTTGTTGGCAACAGAATTTCTGCTATCCCTATACCACAATTTCCACCGATTAATGAAGGATATAACCAGATGAAAATGGATCACCCCTTTGCTTCTTCACATGGAAATCCATGCTGCAGGTTAGATGACACTTCCTCTGCTGCTCATCTCTTGTCAGATGCAAGTGACTTACAGTCCAAAGATGGAATTGATAATTCAAAATCACTACCATCCAAGGGTTTGAATTCCGATAACCCAAAAAGATGAACTAGTGTGTTTTCTCGCTTAAATTTTTCTTCCAAGAGTGTTGCTTCAAAAAATCAGAATGATGCCAGTGGAAAAGAGTTGGTGAATGATATATCAAGAGCAAAGCTACAAAGTCAATATGAATATCAAAAAATGGAAAAGGTCACACAACAGAAGCATGAGATTGAAGATTATAGTACTATGTGTGGAAGAACTAGTGCGTTCATGCGCTTGACCGGTGCTTCAAGTGCTGTTACTTCACAAGTCCATTGCATGACAAAACTGATGGACGGAACTGGTGAATGGAAGAAGGGAAAGGAGAAAGGATGCTTTTAAGAATGAAAAAACATTATTACAATGTGTAAAATTTTGTGCATTAACCATAGGGAATACTGGCTTCAGAATATGACAGACAAACAGATGGTTTCAGAATCTGAAGGAGTGATGTTATTGTGTGAAATCCTGGGAACTTTTTGGGAGAGACATACAAGTTTCCAATCTTTTCATCCAGGCCTCCATTTTTGTAAATACCAAAAGCTCCAAGGATCTGAGCTTTGATACCAATTAATAGAACCCACGCAGAAATTAACAGAAAAGGAATAAAACTGTTGTTGTATTGATCAAGTCAGAGGAGAATTTCTATATACAAAAATGAAATAAAACAGTAAAGATGATAATGCGTGGAGAAATAAACTCCTTCAAGAATGGAAAAGATTAAATGATACTCTCAGTGATGAGAGCACCCCCTACTGAGATGGGAATTGCTTCCCACTGCTTGGTCCCGTAATTCCCACTTGACACATCTTATACCCCTCTTATTCGGTTACTCTCTTCCTATATACCCCTTCCCATTTTCTCTATCTCTTTCCAGCTGTCTCTTCATTCCTTTATCCTCCTTTTTCTTTCCCTTGTTACCATGTGACCCATTTAGTTATTTTCACCCCCACACATGACTAATGGGCCTATCATTAATAGTGGGCTTATCAATACTCCCCCTTTGAAATTCACCTTGGAAGGTGAAAGAAATGCATTGCAGAAAAAATAAATTCCACCAGGGTCCCATGACTTGAAGCAGAATGATTGAGCTATGCGTGCTATTTTGGGTGGTAGTTTGGGCCAGAAAATAGAGTTCGAGTGTTGGGTCATATGCTCTCTTTTGGGTGGTGTTTTTAGTCAAAAAACAGAGTATGACTGCAGCTTTAATATAAACAACCAAAACCCAATGAAGCGCCCTTTAAACTTCAAAACCAGAACACTCCCACCAGGGTTGTCCCCAATTCCCTCCCCTACAGCTACCGAAAATGAAGGACCACAAGGGTCCCACTTCTTGAAATATGATGTCCCCGATGCACATGCAAAAATTCCTTCTTCCCAATCTTCACTTTGTTCTTGTTCCTTTTGTATGGGTAAATGGGCTTGTGACTCAATATATAAAAATGGAACCCAATCACTCTGGGTGGCCAGATTTACCTTGAAAAGAGATAATAGCCCCATTTCTTCTTTTTGAATGGCTAGCTTCTTTTCTCGAAACTGGGCTTGGCCCATAAAAATTGAAAATGAATTCAGCTCATGTATCTTCATATCAGCCGTTAGCTTTATGACCCATTTGCTCCTTACCCCATTTTGAGTCTGGCCCAATAGGTCAAATGATTGACCGCAATGCTGAAATTCCAACCCTGTCCTCCCTTCACCCCTTTCCTTTGTAACTGATTCTCTATCGTTCTTGAGGTGCTTGCGATGGCTCACACCCCAACGTATGTCCAATAGATTCCTCCGTTGCGGTTTCGTCACCCAAAGGTTTTGTAGTTGCTAGTCGGCACTCCTCCACAGCCCCGTCTTCTTCGCCAGAGGAACATCAACATGTGCCACTGGTGTTGACAGCTTCGTTGTCACCGGTGTTTCGTCCCTTTTCTTGGCCGAAACCCACTCCTCCCTGGTGGGCGTTGGTACATTCTTCAACGTCATCCCCTCTGTTTCGATGTCGTCCCGCACGTAGCCACCGTTGATGCTTCCACTATCCCATGAACAAAAACCCATATCGAGTTAACTCTTCTACCCCATCGCGCCTTTCTCTGCTTCTCTCGTTTCCTTCTTTCCTTGTTTCTCTTCTGCCGAGGGTGGATGATCTCCGTCACTGATTTCTTTCCCGTTCTCTGCTACTAATTTATTTGATGGATTTGTGTTTCTTCGTTTCTCTTTCATTGCTCTCCTTCATTGATTATAGCGATTTTCTGGTATGGAAAAAAAAAACATGAGTTATGTTTGTTGGGAATTTGACTCTTCAAATTCTCTTCCCCAGAAACTGCACTTGTGGAAAATTGGAAAAATAAAATAGAGAAATAATAACAACACAAGTATTTAACGTGGAAAACTCCCAAACCAGGAGAAAAACCACCAAGACTGCAGAAAATCCACTATGTAGAAAATTATTACAACTACACAATTTTCTCTGCACTCGCACACCCACAAAGCTTCCCACTAAAGAAACTTACTTTCTCACACCTCTCCTTTTACAAGAAATATTCCTAATAAATTCTTTTTTCGATGTGGAGGTTCAAATTAACTAACTACAGAAAGCATACTAAGAATCTTATTAAATTCTAAAACAAAGAGAGGAATTTATCTAGAGACAAAAGTTGCTAGACAAGCTTTTGAATGGTGTCTCATAAAACCAAGGCCTAAGCCTCCTTTTATAACAAAGAGGTTCATTCCTCTTTAATATTTTACCCGATGTGGGACTAAAAGTCTCAACACCAACAATCTCCACTTGTGACTTTGTGGTCCCACAACGCCCACCTTGATGAAGATTCTCATAGCTTTCGCTATCACCGCAACGCAGCCATGCTCCACCATAAAAGCATAATCACTCGTAACTAGCCATCCCAAGCATTTAAACTCGGACACGTCGAAATATAACTCTTTGAAAAAACTATGGTGCAACTCCATATTTGACTCTCATGGAAGTTAATCACCATCGACATAAATTTCACCACACACCTCGTGCATCAATGTCAACCAACGCCCGCAAAATGTGGTCGCTTAACATTTAATATCCTTTATCATGGCAACTTTGGGACCCATGCCATAGGATATACATGTCCTTCTTTCAAAAGACATCAAAATCGGAGATAATGTTAATTTCATTATCAAGATCTCTACTACTTTCAGGAGTAACCTGCCCTTCAAAGTCTTGTGTAAACCAGATCAATCAACACATCCTTGACTTGTATTTGCCACAAGCCAAAGTTGATCTTTCCACAAATTTCTCTACATCAAATCATTTGCATTTGAAACTCGCTTCCCAATATCCTCTTTGGCGTAACTCGTGCTCTTGATACCACTTGTTGGGAATTTGACTCTTCAAATTCTCTTCCCGAACTGCACTTGTGGAAAATTGGAAAAACAAAATAGAGAAATAATAACAACACAAGTATTTAACGTGGAAAACTCCCAAACCAGGAGAAAACCACCAAAGACTGCAGAGAAAATCCACTATGTAGAAAATTATTACAACTACACAATTTTCTCTCGCACCTCGCACACCCACAAAGCTTCCCCACTAGCAAAACTTACTTCTCACACCTCTCCTTTACAAGAAATATTCCTAATAAATTCTTTTCGATGTGGAGGTTCAAATTTCAAACCAAGCAACCACAGAGCATACTAAGAATCTAATTAAATTCTAAAACAAAGAGAGGAATTTATCTAGAGACAAAAGTTGCTAGACAAGCTTTTGAATGGTGTATATAAAACCAAGGCCTAAGCCTCCTTTTATAACAAAGAGGTTCACTCCTCTTTAATATTTTACCCGATGTGGGACTAAAAGTCTCAACACCAACAATGTTATGAGGATGTGCATGCTATGAATACATTTTTTGTACTTTTTTTTATTCAAAAGAATATGATGGAGAAATGGTAATTTTTTTTGAATTTATTTCATATTTTTTGTATTTTGTAAAAATGAAATGAATGCGGTGAGAAAAGAAAGTATTCTTTTGTTTTTTTATTTTTTTATTATTTTTTTTCAAAAATGAAAAAAAAATGTGGGAAAAAAGGGAAAATGTTTATTTTATGCAAATTCATTTTTTTATTTTGGCAAGAAAGAATATGCTTTTTGATTTTTGAAAATTTTAGTTTTTTGAATTTTTGCATGAGAGAAAAACAAAACTATTTTACTTTTTAGGAATTTTGAAAAATAATGGATGAAGAAAAAAATGGGCAAAGTGTCCCTTGTGAATTAAGCCGGTATTTCCTAAGATCTTATTTCCTACGACTTTTGTCAGGTGGGAAACAAGATAAGTAGGATATGCTCCTTTTGTGATATAGGTCGATAATTCCTTAGATGGGATCTACGGTCTACATAAGTGCCTTTCTATGGATGGATTGAGGTACTAATCTAAAAAGGTCTCTAGAGCCAAGGCTTCCATTTTCAAATATTACTCCCAATAATAGGTTACTATTAAAGTAGAGTCTTTATCTCAAATGAAACTAAACTCTAAATGAGGCCTTCGTAAGAACCCAACTGGTCATACATCCAGCAGGTAATCACTACGTAGCCTCTCCTCACTTAAAGCTTTTTCAAACCCGGGTATAAAGTTCCACTCATAGTGTGTGAAAAAAATTGTGTTTAGATGAAGTGAGTGAAGGAGCAGACCTAAAACTACCCACTATAAAACAAATTAAACAAATACAAATATATATATATATATATATAGTGGTTATCCTAAAGTTCATATATACAAACATATGAGCAAAAATATATAATGAACAAATAAAATAAAATAAAAATAAAAGGGAAATAAATCATGTAAGGCAAACAAATCAATTTAAACAATTATAGGGCTTAACTCTCTAACTGTCCCCAGCGAAGTAGCGAGTTGTAACAACCACACCAAAATTTTAAATGGAGCTGCCACCAATATTTTATTTTTATTGGAAATATTGGAAAACCTATTTTTGAATTTAATAAAGAAAAAGATCTTTCGAACCGAATTTGAGTTCAGGAGTTAGTTACGCGCAAGGAAGGAATTAGCACTCCTATGACGCCTATTTTAAAATGGTACTCTTTAATTGTTTAAAAAAACATTGATTGCCTTTAAAAGAAATATTTCCTAATGTGCAGAAAATTTAATTTTAAACGTGGCTTTTAATTTTACAAGTTGGGTCGATCCCACACCACTGTCACCAGCCATATCAAAATGCAAAGAAAGTAATGAAAAAGCAAAACAAAAAAACGCATTGTCAATGAGAAAGAGCGCAGGTTACTAGCAGTAACCTATAGGATTCTTCGCATATTAATTTTAATAAAAATTAAATCAGAATAAATAAAAAACAAACATAATAGAGAAGAAGAAGAATTCAATACAAGCTCAAAGTCATGGATCTACAGAAGAAAAGATCCACAAAAAATAAAAGTAAAAAAAGAACCTGGGGCTGTTGTCCTGGCCCAAAAGAATTACACGGAAAGAGCAAAAACGAAAATAAAAAAAAAAAAACCAGAACTAGTAGTATTTTTTTTTTGGTGATCTCACCATCCTTTGCGATAATCCCTGCCTCTTTTGCTTCTGCTCATTCCTCCTTTCTTTTCCTCCAGATCCAAAATCGCTTCCCCTTTTTGCCTTTGGCTTTTATAGATTCGGTATCTGCAAAACAAATAATCAAATCAGTTCAAAAATCAAAATAAAAATAAAAAGATAAAGGGAAAAATGGGAAAGAAAATCTTCCCCTTTTTTGGTTGATTCAAAACTGAATCCTTGCATGCATCTGGCCCTCATTCTAGAAATGGGGGAGATCCGGATTTCTTGGGGTTCTTTGATGGGATTGGATTGATAGAGAAATTGGATGGGTGTGGTCGCAGCTAGATTATGGTTATCATGGTTAGGGTTTGATGGAGGAGGAAAAGAAAAAGGAAGGAGAGAATGGGGGAAGGTTACAACAAAAAGAGAGAGAAGGAGAGAGTATGTGTGTGTTGCGGCTGGGTATGAGACTGAGGGAATGTGAGGGATAGGTCTTCATGTGTTTTTTTTTTTTAGGGTTTGGATGATTGGGCTTAAATGAATGGGTCGCGTAAGTCAAGGGCCAAGTGAAGGAAAGGGCGGGCAATAAAAAAAGGAAGGGCCCATTATTTTGGGGCCTCCCCATTTTAATTTTTACACCTCCCCACTCCCCAAAAAGACAAAATGCCCTTCTATTTTTCCTAACCCCTCCCCTCCCCTTTCTCTTTCATTTCCCTCCCCCTTCTTTCACCTCCCTCTGACTTTCTTCTCTTTCAGAATCGCCTGCCCTCCCCTCGGTCTACCACCTCCCTCCGTCTTCCACCTCCCTTCGTCTCATCTTCCTCCGTGTCTCACTCTGTCGCTGTCGTTCCTCTCCATCTCGCTCGTAGTGAGCTTCTTCTTCATCAGGTAAGGTCGGATTTCCCTCTTCTGCTGTGTTTTTTTCTGCGAATTTAATGTTTCTGGAAACTTGTTGACGGATACTCCCCTCAACAAGAATCTGGATACTAGTGCAAAAAACAGTTTTAATAACTGAAATTTACATCGGTTATTTTGGAACCGTTATGAAAGAAGAGGCGGTGGCATTTTTGAAATTAAGTGGAAAACTTTTAATATCGGGTTTAGATTTACACGTTGTAGAAAAAGTTTAACATCGGTTTTTTATAAAACCGATATAAACGGAAATTTATTTTTCGAGCCCGCGTACACGAACCCGCTTCTTTCTTTCTCAGAATCCCTCCTCTTCCCTCCTCTTTTTCACAAAACCCTTCTCCTCTCAAAACCCTTCTCTCGCGGCAACCTTCCCTTCTTCCTTCCTCCTTCCCCGTGAAAACGAATCGACGGCACCACCTCCTCTTCCTCCGCATAATGAACCAACTTTTTTGTTTTCATCGTTGGGCACGAACGCGAAGGAAGTGAGACTGCTTTGGAGGAGAAAGTTTTTCGTGGTTGCAGATAGAAGATTTGGGGCGCAGATGAGGATTTACGGTGTGTCACATTCGCGAGCACCAAGCCCTCGCGAGCATCAACCATCGACGAACACCAAGCCCTCGCGTGCATCAACCATCGACGGCCGCCCTCTGCGTGCATCAACCACGAAGCCGCCCATTTTCACTGTGTGTCCCCTCTTCGCCTCCATTTTCATCAAGGCCCTCTTTCTTCCTGGTAATTTCTCAAATCCTCGCTTTCTCTCTTTCTATTTTTCTTCAGGAAAATCCCTAGCTAAAATCTCCTCATGTGTTCTATCCTTTTTCCTCTAAAGTAAATGTTAAGTAAATCCTGGATAAATTGGGGCGAATTGAGGTGAATTAGGGTTTGGGCCAAGAGGTTGCAGGTGAAGTGTGAGCCCTAGTGGATAAATTGGGAAGAGAAATTGGAAGTGAATGTATTTATCTTTTGTAATGTTCAGTTTTCGTGGGTGAGTGTATGTTTTCTGCTTGTTTGTTAATTTTTTTTTGTGTAGCAGATTGGGAATGTGCTTGTGGCTTGTGTTTTAGTGGAAGGTTAAACACTTAAACTGATATTTTTCATCTCTA